>CAUYQG010123565.1:0-19889 GCA_963574415.1 Tarsius wallacei | reverse complement strand
TTAGTTGGAGTCTCACTCTGTCACCCAGACTGGAGTGCAGTAGCTGCTCCCGGCCACCGCAGCCTCCGGCAATCCTTCTGCCTCAGCCTTCCGAGTAGCTGGAATTACAGGCGCGCGCTACCACGCCAGGCTATTTTTTTAATTTATTTATTGTAGAGATGAGGTCTCGCCTGCCCAGGCAGGTCTCGAACCCGCGGGCTCAGGCTCAGGCAATCCACTCACCTCAGCCTCCCAAGGCACGGGATTACAGGCCGAGCCACCGAGCCCGGCTAACAAAACTTTTAAATAACTAAATACACTCTTAAAAAGAATAAATATATGCCAAATTATCTGCAGTTTCAATGTCTATGCTTAGAAATTTAGACTGTCTGATAAAGGAATTTGATCAGAAGCAGTGAAATATTTTTACTTAATAATCATTATGTTGATAATCAAACAATATATGTGTGATTTAAAATGGAAATAAACTGAAAAGATGCCTCATAAAGATACCTCATATTTGTGATATTTCTGTTGATAAGAAGAAAATGTTTTTTTAAATGCTAGAAATATTAACTGCCCCAGCATAAATTTCTGAGAGGAGTGAGAAAAATGATCTAATCTTGTACTGTGTGTGCTATTTTATCAATTATTACATTTTATGTCATTTTAAAATGTAATAATTGATATTTGAAGATCAGTGATTATATTTTACTCTTTTGTATATCCTACAGAAGATTACAAAAGAAGAATCTTCATTAGAAGATTCCAACGAGTGTGCCAACCAGAAAATGAGTGTTTACTTTCCTAAATGCAATGGCCACATTCCTGGATTCATTGTCATATTTTGCCTTTTATTTTATTTTATTTTATTGAGTCAGAATCACTCTGCCGCTCAGGCTGGAATGCAGTGGCATGCTCATGGCCACCATAGCCTCAACCTGCTGGACTCAGGCTATCATTCTGCCTCAGTCTTCCAAGTAGCTGGATACACAGGCACGTGCCATCACACCCAGCTATGCCTTTTATTTTTAAAAAACCTACTGTGAGGTTTTCATAATTACTGGGTGATGGCTATGATGAAAACAATGAATAGAGGCTATCTTCTGTAATCTGCTTCATATCTGACCTAATGGAAAAAAATAAAGTGGGATAAAACGCATCTATTTATTATCTATATGTGCCGCTTTAACTCATCTTGCAAATAGTTTTCAAACATTTATGTCTTTCAATAAAAAATAGAAACATCTGTGATTATAAGATATCAGCATTTAATCTTTTGCAGTATGAACAAAACTACTAGCAACACAAAGGCACTGCCACACACACACACAAACACATACAGACAATGGAGATGGCACCTACATGTTAGATTCATTTTGATGGTGGTACTTTGGATTTATTTGCAAACAGGTTTATGAGAAGCATTTTGGAGCATTAGAGCTAGCACCTCTTTGTCTTATAGCTCTAAAGATTTTGCTATGTGAATCAGATAATAATCCAGTTTACTTCAAATACTTAAAAATAAAGAAAAAATGAGGAGTGATTTATTGACCCCATTGTATAATTTACTGCAAAATTATTGCATGTTAATTGTGTGTGTATGTGTGTGTGAGTGTCTCTGTGTGTGTGCATGTGTGTGTGTAAGTTTCTGTATGCTATGGCTTGAATGATTGTTTCCTCAGAATTCATATCTTAACATCCTGACCCCCAAGGTGATGGAATTAAGGCATGAGGACTTTTGAGAGGTAATTAGATCATGAGTGCGCAGCCTTCATGAGTGGTAGCTGTGTCCTTACAAAAGAGGCTGGGGACAGACTCCTCAGCTCTCCTACCATGAGTACACAGTGAGAAGGTAGTATATATGGACCAGAAAGCAGGTGTCATCAGACACTGAATCTGCCAGCACTTTGATCTTGGATGTCTCCATAACTTTGAAAACAAAATCCTGTTGTTTATAAGCTACCCAGTCTATTATATTCTGGTATAGTAGCCCAAATAGCCTAGGACACTGTATATGTGCCTATTTTTGTAAGTAATTTCAGACTTGTTGAGTTAAAATTCATGAGGCATTCTATTACTTTTATTTTAATAATTTAATTAAAAAACAGATGTTATAACCACCAATCACTTTCAACTTACATTTAAATTTATATATTGCTATATAATTGTGTATGTATACATACAAGTTTTTTCTTTATCAGGAATAGAATTGAATTGTTCTTTCATAATAGATTGTATTTCTAATTAGCTCAAAGTAGTTCTAAATTATACAAATGTTGTATACTTGTGATTACATACTGGAGGGACACTAAATACAACATTCATTTTATTGTACATCATTTAGGTAGGGCTAAAATAAAGACACATTATGAATCAAATTCCAGTGAAAAACTTGATTTTGCACTTCATCTGTGGCTCAAACTTAGCAAAGTAAATATAATTTGACATAAACATTTATTTTATTTTCTTTAAATTTCTCAAAATTACAAAAAAAAACAGCAATACGAAGGTGCAATCTGACATAATTTTTTGTTGCTGTTGTTGCTTTCCCCAAAGGTGAGAAATCAAAGAGTAATGTTACTTCCCACAGGTCTTCACTTGAGCAAATGAGTGCAACCTTTCAAAATGGCCTAGAGTATCAGAAGACATTTTATCAGTGATCTCAGAAAACACATTGTAGAAGTTATATTTCTTTTCCTTGTTTTTTTTTTAAATTTCTTATTTCCAATAGACTCCATGGGACAAATATTCCTGACTTTTTCATAAAATTTCAATAAGCAGCTTTTGTGTCTTCTTAAAAGTATAAAATAAAATAGAAATTTACACCTTTATGTCAAATGATGATAGATTTTGATAATATCTATTAAAACCCAATTCGGAAGCCTATTAATAACTGTAAAAATGTTAGCTGACTCCTTTTTTTGCAGTTCATGCTATAATATACTATTGTATTTTCTCTTAGGTTGTGCATTACACACTGTAACTTTTTTTTTTTTGAGTTAGAGTCTCACTCTGTCACCCAGGCTGGAGTGCAGTGGCCACTCCTGGCCACTGCAGCCTTGACCTGCTAGGTTCCGGCGATCCTTCCACCTTAGCCTTCCAAGTGGCTGGAACTACAGGTACGCACTACAACGACTGGCTAATTTTTTATTTATTGTAGAGATGAGGGTTCGCCAAGTTGCCCAGGCAGGTCTTGAACCCACGGGCTCAGGCAATCCACTCACCTCGGCCTCCCAAAGCCTTGGGATTACAAGCTGAGCCACTGAGCTCTGCACACACTGTAACTTTCTTGAAAAGCTTTGGTTATTTAAGAGATTTAATTCTGTTATTGTGTTTGTCTTACGTAAAATAAACTTTAATGGGAATTATTCTTTTAAAATATTTCAAATATCAGTTTATGACTCCTTTAATCCCATATTTTTTCTTTTTTTTTCCCTTATTTGATTAACATTGACAATTTGCCATAACCATTTCTTTTTTGAAGTCTTCTCAATAACTCCAAAGTACAATTGTAGGAAAGTCATGATTGGTTACCTATTTTTTTAAGGAAATAACAGTACCTTTAGTATTAGTTGCACAATTATTTTTCATCTATTTTATTTGTCAACAACCTCCTGCCTTTCTAACATTCTTATTTTATTCTATTTGTAACGGAGAATTCACTGACCCTGGCTTTGTAATTTTTCAAAGACTCTAGTATAAACTCTCTTTGAAGACCTTAACTCTAATACTGCATTCCACAAGGAGGTCAAACTGGGGATAGCAATTACTCACTGGAAAATAAACATTTATTTCTATGTAATTTACTTGTCTTTGCTTTTGTATGTATCTATCTGTATTTAATATTTTAGTAACAAAAGGTAAAAGTTCACATTACAACAATTACATGTAGGATTGTTCTACATCTTCATAATAAATCTGTGAGTGCTATGGTCTAATTTTTTTTTTTATTTGATGTCTCACTCTGTCACCCAGGCTGTAGTGCTGTGGTACACTCACGGCCACCGCAACCTTGACCTGCTAAACTCAAGTGACCCTTCTGCCTCAACATTCCAAGTAGCTGGAATTACAGGCATATACCACCACGCCCGGCCAATTTTTTGATTTACTATAGAAATGAGGTCTTGCCAAGTTGCCCAGGCTGGTCTCAAATCCCTGGGCTCAAGCAATCCTCTCACCTCCACTTCCCTAAGTACTGGGATTACCAGTGTGCATCACCAGGCCCTGCCATCTGAATGTTTATGTTCGTCCAAAATTCTTACATTGAAACTTAACCACCAACGTGATAGTGTTGGGAGTAGGGGCCCTTGGGAAACAGATTACGTCACGAGTGATATTAGTGTTCTTATAAAAATAAACCAAGGAATTTCATTCACTTCTTTCACCATGAAAAAACACAGCAAAAAAGACACCATCTCTGAACCAGGAAAAGCACCTTCGCCAAACACTGAAACTGCTGGCATCCTGTTCTTGGACTTCCCTGGCTTCAAAAATGTGAGAAATGTATTTCTGCTGTCACCTCGTTTATGACATTCTGTTATAGCAGCCCAAATGAACTAAGACAAAAAAAGTCAGACTGTTATTTTATTTCACAGATACAGAAGCTCTGAGTTGTTTATATTGCAGGTAAGTCAGAACACAAACATAAATTAAAATCCAATAAGTTTTCCAGGATGCCATAACAATCACGCGAGTAGGAGAAGGTGTATCCACACTAAGTAAAATCAATATGTTTTACTCACCTTAGAATGTGCTAATAAAAGTGTTAAGTGTATATGAAGATCTCATAAATAGTGAAAATTATAGCTGATACTGACTTTCTTTGGTAATTAATGAACTGGTAAATTGTTGGATCAATAATGGGAAGCCCATAAAGCATGGGACTTTACTAATTTTACAAAGGGCCCTTGGCATTTCTTCACTTAATAGACATTTCCTTGATCCAAACACAGGAAGTATCTAGGAGTATATCTAGGAGTGTATCTAGGAGTGCGTATCTAGGAGTGTACATTGCATTTTACTCCCCAATTATATTGTATTTAATTTACCATGTTATGTTACACCCTCTTCAACCTTATAGAAATATAAATTTATTCTATGTTTATTATAGAAATTTTTAATGAAAAATGAACCCCAAACATAAGTTTTAATAGGGCTGGTTATAGCTAACATATGCAGTATGAATATCATTAATATTCATTAAAAAGTTACCTTTTCATTAGCCTCAGTGAAATAACACACATATTTTTTGGGGAGACAGAGACCTATTTTTTTGTATTCATTGTAACCAATCTACTATGGTACCAAGATAACATACACCAATTTTCCAATATATTTTGCATTCAATGGAATTAACAGATTCTTTTTTTTTGTATTCTATGTATAATTCAATAAATTGTATTCTAAGTTAAATCAATAGTCTTAGGAGTTTAAAAAACACGAATTAAGAGTTATTAACAGCAAAAATACTTATTTTCTCAATTTAATATTAGTTATAAAATTACTTTTAATTTCATTGTGAAATTCTATAGATTAAGAAGAAAATGGTCTGCTACTTTTTTTTAATTTTAGAAACTGGACAATGTTTATTAATCCTCACTTTTAACACAATTATTTCAACAATATTGTCCTCTATTTTCATGGTACAATTACCTGAAAAATGAGTAAAAATTATTTTTAATATCCTTATCTGAAACACATGTTTCTCGGAAGGTCACCTAATCTGTTTGTCCACATTAAGATCTTATACATCAGAAATTAATTTACCCCATGGGTTAGAGACCCGCCTGGGCAACTTGGCGAGACCTCATCTCTACAATAAAAAAAAAAAAAAATTAGCCAGGCGTGGTAGCACGCGCCTGTAGTTCTAGCTACTTGGAAGGCTGAGGCGGGAGGATCGCCGGAGCCCAGCAGGTCGAGGCTGCGGTAGCCAGGAGCGGCCACTGCACTCTAGTCTGGGCGACAGAGTGAGACTCCAACTCAAAAAAAAAAAAAGAAATTAATTTACTAGAGTTGATTTAATGATTATTAGTGTTAAGTGCAGAAGAAGCTACCCAATCAATGTCATACCTTAGTAGAAAAGATTTGAAAATAATACGAATATATATTAGAGTATGATAAGATAAAACAAATCTAATTTATAAATATGTATAGACATTAATGTGTGATTATCCATACAACAAATACATAACATTTTTAGAATAGATGCTGCTGGGTGATGTTCAAATTTTTAAATTCTCTTAATTATATTTATATGTTTTATATATTTATCAGTTTAAATATAGACTTAACATGTAATTTATTCTTACAGATCTATAATATAATTATTCAATTTAATGTATAGTTACATGAACAGCTATTTAAAAGTAAATGATACTAATGATAAATATGTATTTTAAACAAATTCAGCCTTCTAAAATTCAGTAAAGCAATTATAATAATTTTTGTTGCATACACCCATGCACACACGTACACCATTAACCCCCCTCCTGCATACACACACACCCTAAAAAGATGTTGAGAAGCATACTTCACCAAAGTTGAAGAGAAATATGAAAATATGTATGAAAAGTCTTAGAAATACTAATGGTATTAATTCTAGTAATACTACAAGCTCATTAAACAGAAATAATCTTAGCATAAGTGCCTTCCAAAAATGAAAAATCCTGTGTGTCAACACTGCATTATTTAAGATTGCAGTAGTGGCAAATAAGCTTTAAAATTAAAGATAGAGGACATATTAAATAAAGCATCATTTTTCTATGGATTGAGCTTTGGATATCACATTCTCAAAACTGCCTGAAAACGCAAAACCTAAAACTTATGTAACAAAACATTAATTTTTAAATGTGTATAGACATTTATGTACAAATATCCATACAATAAAAATATAATATTCTTAGAATAGATGCTGCTGGGTGATGTTCATGTTTTCATATTCACTTGATTATATTTGTCTGCTTTATTTCAAATTTTATGAATAATTATGGATTATATTTACACTTAAAAAGAAATACATGTTTCCAAAAAGTTTTAAAAATCTGTATTTTATATTCTAAAAACTAACAGCATATAAAGTATAAATGAACTAAACAGAACAGTAAACATTTTTGTTAAGCTAAAAAATTTAATTTTAAATAATTTTAAAATTAAAATTAACGCAAATTAAAAAAATAATTTTAATTCATTTTTGGTAAATCAATTTGCAAAACTTAATTTCTGCATAAGTGAGTGTATATATAATGAAAACAAAAGAAAAAGCGGACTAAGAGCAAAATAAGCAATCCATCAAAGAACTTTAAATAACTAGTAAACATGGGGAAATTGTTCATAATTTTAAAAACATAAATATAACCATTATAGAATTTCAACGGCAGAATTGATAAGGTTAAGTAAAACACATACACATATTACACAATACTAAAGGAGTAAAATGAAATGGAAAGTCTAAGGTAGTACTCTTGAAAACTAAAATGGTACAATATTTTTATAGAAAGTAGTATCAAAATGGCATTATTATAGTGGTCAAGAGCACATTTCTGAAGCCCGACATCTTGATTTCAAATCTCAGCTCTTTACTCATGATCTCTGGATTTGTGAGCAACTGGAGCTTTGTTTACTTGACTTATCATAGCTGGAAAATGGAGAACAAAGACCATTCTCACCTCATAGGGTTGTTGTGAAAATTAGATGGATTTACATATGTAAAGTTATTAGAACAATCTAGGAAATGTTGAGCACTTGATAAAACTTAACTATTATCACCATCCTTAGCAGTTTTATTGGTACTATTGGAATCCATTTTAGTTATAGTGGGAGCAGACCTATTAAGGAAGGTAGCAAATACCTATTTAGGGAAGAGCAGTTAGAAATGTAGCCTGGGCGGGGCTCGGTGGCTCAGCCTGTAATCTCAGCACTTTGGGAGGCCGAGGCGAGTGGATTACCTGAGCCCGCGGATTCGAGACCAGCCCCGGCAACTTTGCAAGACCTCCTCTCTACAATAAATCAAAAATTAGCCGGGAGTGGTAGCTCACACCTGTAGTTCCGACTACTTGGAAGGCTGAGGTCTAAGGATGGCTGGAGCCCAGGAGGTAGATGCTGGGGTGACTGTGAGTATGACACTGCACTCCAGCCTGGGCGACGAAGTGAGACTCCTACTAAAAGAAATAAAATAAAATAAAGAAAATAAAAAGAAAAAAGAAATGTAGCCTAACTTCTGATCCTCTGCCTTAATATCTTACAGTCAATTCCACTTTGCTCTTGGCTGAGCGCTGTTTACCTTTTATTTCCGCTTACAGCCTATTTGTATGACCCTTCCATGATTTTCTCATGACATCACCAAAACTGTCAGTACAGTTTACATTCTAGAGAATAAAAAAATGGAATAAATAGAGAATCTTCAGAATGAATATGTCATATGGAAAATATCCGTCATATGAAAATCTATGTTATGTTCCTTTGCAAAAGTCAGTTTTGTATCGTTTGCAGCAATATCTCAGCCTCTTGCTTTTCTATTGCATTCCAGGAGTTAGGGCCTTTTTTTCCCTCAAATACAACTATATTTTTGGAAGCAGAGATTTTAAAAAATGTTGCTCCACAAAAAGTGTACTTCCAATCCAAGAATAGACTCCCTCCGATCCTAACTTACTGGATATTTCTTATTGGAAATTTTATTTATTCAGGAAAAGCCCACTCCCAACTATAGTACTGTGAGTTTATGCTACAATAACTTTGTGGCAACTTATGAAAATATTGCACACAAAGTCTAATATCTTAAAATAAGAGAAACACACCAAAGACAGACATTTTTTATAACTATGATCAAATATGCCTACCACATTGTTATTTACTGCAGCACATAACTGGAAACCAGATACATATCGAAGAAATAAACTACATGCAATCACAAGATAAAATACAAATTTATTTAAAATAAGAGTTGTAATGCCAGAAGCTTTTTTAAAAGTATAATGTAAATGTTAGCCGGATGCGGTAGCGAGCACCTGTAGTTTTGGCTACTTGGAAGGCTGAGGCAGAAGGACCGTCTGAGTCTAGCAGATGGACACTGGGCTGACCGTGAGCATGCCACTGTGTTCCAGCCTGGGAGACAGAATGAGACTCCAACTCAAAAAAAAAAAAAAAAGTATAATGTAAATGTGTCTCTGCATTATGTTATCTATTGCACTATAGTGTGTGTGTGTGTGTGTGTGTGTGTGTGTGTGTGTTTGTGTTGTGTACAACAAGAGGATGGGGTAATATCAGTTTATGTGTATAGAAAAAATGGCTTACAGAAAAACTATATTTTATAGTGGTTATGATTGGTTTCTAGAATTATGGACAATGTTTTTTCTCTTATATTTTTGCATTGTATAAATTATTATTAGTGGGGAAAATATTCAAGAAGCTTAAATTAGCTACTCATATTTTTATGATAACTAAAAAATTTCAAGTAGGCTTAGCAAAACTTAGACATGAATGAATTTAAAAATCAATTGAGTAATAAAATTGTCTACAATTGTCTATAAGGCATTATATGAAGCATATTTTCATGTGTCAGAGAGAAGTATTAAAAATATTTTTATAACTCAATATGTGTGAAAATGTGGGAAAAGAGGCACACTCATATTATTGTTGGGGAATTTAATGGATGCAGCATTTTTGGAAGGCAGTATAGTGAAATAAATAAACTTCTGAATGTATATCCTTTTGAATAGTAATTCCACTGCTAGAAGTTTATACTTATCTAATCAAAAATGATAGTGTAAGCTGGCTTACTAACATTAAAGCTGTCACTAGTGATTAAAAAGTTTAAATATAAATATATATGAATTGTCTCTGTGATACATCTTTCTATTTGCAATAGAATTATATAATAACAATGCAATGCTTCGTGGGCATAAAAACATGAAATGGTATCTAAACAAAGGGATAGAATATTCTCTAAGATATCTTATTAATATAAACATCTGATTTCAGAATCAAATGTAAAATGTAATTTCAAACATTTATGAAAAACAACTATGTGCTTGCATAGAACACTTTAAAAAGATAACAATGAACATTTTTTGATAGTGTTTATTTCTAGGTAGCGTTGATCGAGTCTCAGGAATTTTAATTTTTAACTCTTTTGTTCCATGACATATATTAATTTAAAAATAGTACTATAGTTAGTAAGGATAAGGGAAAAAAAACATACCATACTCACTGCCACTATAGTCAGATCTGGTTAATTTTTCTTCATTAGTATGCTGAATATGATATTGTCTGTTGAGACTGAAAAATTATCAATGCCATTCTTTTTACCAAGGGAATAAACATTTTCACTTCCAGAATAATGACCTGCTTTGTTCAGTCATACTTTATTACTGTTAGGTCGGGTTTCACTAAATCCTCCTGTGTAATCTGGATATTATGTAGAATAATAAACATTTTATTGCATTTAATTATTTTAGCAATTGAACTCTCACGTATGATTTTTCTTTTTTCTTTTCAAATTAGGTTTTTAAAATCGATTATAGGGAATTCTTAACAAGATTTAAAAACATTTTAAAAACCTAAACACCCATATTCTGGAGAAAATCAGGATACCCAGAAGAAAATGATACTCCAACTGTTAAAAACAAAAAGAGGCAGAGGTATTGGTTAATTATATTGAAAACAAGTTCAGATATCAGTTTCAATAATATCCAAAAACTAAATATGTAAATACTTAAATTTTAATTAAGGATAATAAAGTAATAATAATAATAATAATAATAATTAAAGCCTTAAATACAATAATTGAGGAAGATATAATAAATACAGCATAACTTTAAAATTTCAACTATGGTTACTATTTTACACCATCACAAATTTCAAAACAGATATGTGCATACTAAAATAATAACTCATTATATGTAAACAGATTACATAATTACTTAGAGTCCTAAAGGAGCTTTTATACATAGTATGACCCATTTCTAAAAATAGATAAATTAATACACACATAAAAATAAATTGGTTAAAATTCCTCAATTGTGCACATATGCTGAAAATAAACAAACAAAAGCACCACATAAACCAAGGGTTGTTTTCTCAAATTGAGATTTTGCTATTCAATATCTTTGAATTTTTTTTTTTTTTTTTTTTTTTTGAGTTGGAGTCTCACTCTATTGCCCAGACTGGGGTGCAATGGCTGCTCCCGGCCACTGCAGCCTCGACCTGCTGGGCTCTGGCGATCCTTCCGCCTCAGCCTTCCAAGTAGCTGGAACTACAGGTGCGAGCTACCACGCCCGGCTAATTTTTTGATTTATTGTAGAGATAAGGTCTTGCTTGCCCAGGCGGGTCTCGAACCCGCGGGCTCAGGCAATCCACTCACCTCAGCCTCCCAAAGGTGCGGGATTACAGGCTGAGCCACCGAGCCCGGCCTATCTTTGAATCTTATTGGTAAACATTTGCCAACCTCATTTTACACATAAGATATAGACTCTGCAGATAAAGGATGCAATTGGATGACTAAATTCAAATATTGAAGTAAAGCTTTACAATTTGCCTATTTTTTTGGTATTATCATTCTTTATAGATTTCCCTTCACTCTGGCATCCCATTGTAAAATGTAATATAACCCCCACAATTTGATAGCCCCTCCACAAGGCTCACAAATAACTCTCTATATTAGATGTAATTTTTTTTAACTGCTCTCTTGGGGGAAACCTTGCCTTTTATGAACCTCTGATAAAACCATTAACTATTGCTTATTTACTATTTCTTAGGCAATTATTAAGAAAACAGAAACACATCTTGTTGACATGAGGATCTCTTCTTCTAACCAGGACCATCCTAAACTCAGATCCATGAATGAGCTTGATTATGTTATAGACTCAAAAACCAAAAAGCAAATGGCTCTGTGTGTGTGTGTGTGTGTGTGTGTGTGTTTCCATGGGATCCTAAACATTTGATGACTTTGAAAATTTGTGAGGAAACTCCTTCCACAAAAGAGTTATTAACTGGCTAAACAATCACAAATTGTTCATTATTTCTTTATCTTCTATTCAAAAGCTGAAACAATGGTTGTTAGGCTCCTTCTCCACAGAAAAAAAACTTGTTTTTATAGTATTCATCCACATCGGGTATTGATTTCATAATATTATTCAATTTAGCAATGTGTTGCATAGATAATTTTTAAACTATTGATAAAAAGATCATAATATTTGGCAAATTTTTAAGACTTTGAGAGTTAGGAAAAAATGTTAGCATGTTATTTCTGATGCCCAATTAACAGAACAAGAAGGGATCTAAAATAATATATGATTGCACCCTAAGAGTTGCTTTTTAATCCTAAATTTTATTTTACTAACTGATCATACTGGTTAGAAAATACAGTTAAACCCAGTGTCTTGTCTATATTTTTGTGTGACGATATCAGCACGGCACAGAATCTTCTGTTACATGCAGGTGTCATTTTTATTCTAAGTGCACCTTTCTCTATTCGGTACAATTTCCTGAGGGGTGTGAAAATAAACATACTTAAGCGATTTCACTACAACTGTAAGAATTTCTTCAAGGTGATATGCTGTCATTTGATCCCTCCTGCTTTTTTTTTTTATAGCAAAATACATCAGATCTTTTCTTATTGTGTCACTTAGACTTATATTTGTATATTGGGTTTTTCATCTGGAATTGTGACTGTATCCAAAGCACAAATACAATAAAAAGTATTTTAATGGGATAGCAATGAATGCTGGTTAATAGTAACAATTACACTTCACTGGAAGCTATAAATGACATATCCCAGAAATAACACTAGTAGTCCGATTAAACAGTGGTACAATAACACCAACACCAAATAATAGTAAAGTATAGATTTGTGGTTTACCAGGACACGCAAAATGTATGGTTTTAATTTCCAACTGCACTGAGACGAAGATTTGGATATCATTTTATTTTTGGTTAATAATTTTATTCAATTGTGATCAGGGAGTACAGTTTGTATAAAGTTGATCAATTTGAGAATTTTATTGCAGATCCTTTATGACTTGTTACACAGGCATGAAGAGAATATAAGTTCTCTCTCATGGACAGGATCTATCTATTATCTACCTATCTGTCTAACTACCTGTCTATCTACCTACCTACCTATCATCTATCATTTATCTTTTGATTTATTCTTACATATATAATTTCAGTATTTCTGCCTAACTCATATATTCTGACTAATATTTTAGTTTTACCTAATAATTATTCTATCTATTTTTTTGTTTAACTCTTCTATTGCTTTACTAATTTTTAACTGCTTTATCTACTAGCCCTTGAGAGAGATATGGAAAAATCTCTCACTATAATTTCTCCCTTTAATTATTGAAACTATTTAAAAATATTTCCAGCAGTGATTTTGATAGCATCTTAGTGAATTGTGAATTTTTGCTATTATGAACATTACTCTTTACTTCTATGTTTATTCAAAGGAGGAGTTAATAAGAACAAAGAGTGCATACTTCCTTCTGCAAAACTTACATTTTACTAGAGTAGGCAGAAAAAGCAAACTTAAAACTGATTATTTTATAATACTAGGAGTGATATCTGATATGGGAAAAAATAAAGCTGAGTAAAAGATAATGTGTGGTGGCAACTTTCTTTGAGGTGGTGACTTTGGAATAGAGTCCATAGAGTGCCTGTCTGAGCAAATCAATCATGCCAGAATGTTCCAGAAAGGAACTGCAAAAGCCTAAGGAGGGAAGCCTGCAAAGAACGTTCAAGGAATGAACACAAGGCTACCTGGCTAAACTAATGTGAACAATGAGGAGAAGAAGATAAAACTGTACCAGAGAAGAGGAAAGACATACAGGGGATACAATCTGGGTGTTACTCAATTTGGAACCGAACCCTACTGGAGTCTGGGTTTAAATCCGCTCCAGCAGATTTCTGTTAGTATAACTAGGTGTATTTTTTCCATCTCGTACTTTGGCATAGTCTAAGTTATTTTGCTTTATATGTCTCTCCCAAAGAGTTTGACTTGGTGCTGGAGTGACTTTAGACTTTTGGTCTAAGTAAAACAATTGTATTTTTCATGTGATAAGGACATAAATCTGGGAAGGAAGCAGGGATGGAATACTGTGGGTGAATACAAGGTAAACGTGTTCCCCAAAATTTGTGTTGAGTCTTTCTCACCACATAAATAGTATTAAGAGGTGGGGCCATAAGGAGTTGATTCAGTCATGAGGCAAGAGCCTTCATGGGTTGGATGATAGCCCTTATAGGAGGGCTTGAGAGTATGAGTTCTTTCTCCTGCTTTTCTGTATGAAGACACAGTGTTTGTTCTCTTTTGCCTTTTTGTAAATGTCTTCTGCCATATGAGGATGCAGGGAGAAAACCCTCACAAGAAATTGAATACTGGCACCTTATTATTTAAATTCCTAATCTCCACAACTGTGAGAAATACATTTCTACTGTTTAGAAATGACCTTGTCTCAAGTATTTTTTTATAACAGATTGTCTGGACTATGATATCCATATGTGAGTGGACAATTATTAAAATTTATAATTTTTTAGTAAAATCTTTTTTAAAGACTTTGAAAATATTTTAAGAAAAATGAATTTAACTTCCCTTTTAATATTTATTATTTCTGCAAATGAAAGTATGGAGGATGAAGAAGGAATATTAGTCAAGAAGCTATGAATTGTCATATGTGTTTAAAGCAGTAAAAATGAAGTCAAACTGTACAATTTAAGCATTTTTTTTTTACTTAAGGTCTATCATTAAGGCCAATACTTTGAATTATATACTATTGACTCTAGTCTAGAGTTAGACAATTGAATAGCTGAATATAACACATAACATTATAGACATTGAATTCCATATTTTAATCTCTTCAATTATGCAAGTTAAAAGTTAAAAAACGTAAGAAATTATCTAATAACCCACATATATATGAGAAAACAGAGGTCCAAAGATAAAATAATTTCTAATGCCATATTAGTAATAATGACAAAATTTGATCTACCACATAAGCCTAGCATTCACTTATAATTTGACACTTTCACATTTATTCACCATGTAACCTTCCTGCTACTCCTTATAGATGAATTAATAGCTTCTCATTGTTTCTTATATTACGATGTAAGACATTTATTGGTGATAAGGGACATTGCATCTATCTAATAAATTGCCATTGAATTAAATGGTAGCATTATAAATATTCATAGTCATGGTGCCCTGGATATTTTTGGGTTGGAATAATTCTATTTAAATCAAGGGATCAACTAAAATATTTAGTTGTAATAACAACTGGAACATTTTAAAAAATGCCTATTCTTAAACATTTTGTTTTTTTCAAAGATTCCCTTTCATGGTGAACATCTAACTTCTTAATTTTATCCATAGCAATTTCTGCAAAGTAAAATTAATTAACTGCATACTTATATTTTTAAAGTAGATAAAATGCTGAAATGTCCATAAATACTTGCAACTTTACATCACATTTATTATCAAATTATGATTTAGGTCCAAGCGTTCTTTAAATTAAAATTCTTATAACAAAATTGCATGTAGTTCTATCATTCAAATTATTTCACTAGCTACTATGAATAGGGTACCATACTATTATTTGAAAATTAAGCCGGGCTCGGTGGCTCAGCTTGTAATCCCGCGCTTTGGGAGGCTGAGGTGAGTGGATTGCCTGAGCCCGCGGGTTCAAAACCCGCCTGGGCAACTTGGCGAGACCTCATCTCTACAATAAATCAAAAACACTAGCCGGGCATGGTAGCGCGTGCCTGTAGTTCCAGCTACTTGGAAGGCTGAGGCGGAAGGATTGCCGGAGCCCAGCAGGTCGAGGCTGCGGTGGCCGGGAGCGGCCACTGCTCTCCAGTCTGGGCAATCGAGTGGGACTCCAACCCCCCAAAAAAAAAAAAGAATACACTAGTTGCTGAAGAGTGTATATTAACAGTTTTTAATTTTTCTTCGAACTACTTTTAACTTTCCAATGAAAAATAATAGGAATTTAAAATATGGTTAAACATTTTTATAACAATTTGTAAGAATATCTTCGTTCAACCTTTTTATGTTGGAAACCCAGGCTTTTGTTTTGAAGGAAGAAACTTCATCACAGACCATAACCCTATTTGTTCGGTGAGGTGGCAGTAATGGAATTCCCGAGCACAACATCACTGATTCCTCTTAGCCTCGTTAATAAGCAAGGAATAGGTATGCCATAGACCCAGGTGGGCTACATCAGCAGCATTACATTAAGCAGCACAAACAATTTGTGCATTTATGAACTGATATGCTTACCATTTATAAAGACTTATTTTTTTATCGCCTGAAAAGAAACAATACTAATCGTGTGTGCAATTACGAGAATAACGGCACATTTGGTGATTCGTAACTACTTCTAGCACTATGTGCTGCCTTGTAAGTGTAATTAATGCTTTTCTATTCTCATTGCAGAACACCAGTGTAGATAAATAATCTGCAAGACCTCATGAATAACCCAGGAGATGATGAAAGATGTTGGCTAGGTTCATTCTTTTTAGGTTCACTCTCTAAATATGCAAATTTCCTTTGCAGTACATTTCCTGTCTATCACCTACTTGTTCCCCATGATAGGTCAATTTAATTCTAAAAGCATTTATTAATAATTTCCTTCTCTGTGAGCAACGTACAAGTAAATAGGAGTCATTTGTCTCCAAGAAAAATAAAACACGTCAAGGAATAAGGACACATAAATGTTAAAAAGTTGAATATCTCTACTGGAAAATACAGTGTTAAGGAGGAAAATGAGTGGTGGAAGCAACACTTAAAGAATTCAAAGAAATATGCATTCAGTGGGTGATGGAGAAATCGGAGAACCTTTAGAATGGGTAAGTGCTTGGATATATATTAACATATAGATATAAAAGTGATGAGAGAGAGAGATAGAATAAAAGAGAGAACAGGTGGCAAATGACTAAATTTGGTGAAGTTCAGGTATCCTGGCCCCATGCTGAGGTTGCTTTATATTCTCAGTTTAGATAAGTGAATTTTTTTTCAGAAAAAAGAAAAATAGGCCTCATCATTGTAACCAAAGAAGACAAAACAGAAAGAGTAGGTTCTTGGGTTGAAGTAATTCTTGGGTAAACCTTCAAGTCATAAGGAACAGTACAGACATCAGTGTTCTCTTTTATAGCTCAAGGAAAGAATTCTCCAAGGAATCATCAGCCTATGAACAGTACAAATCTTTTTGGCTCTGCAAATACCATTTCCCACACAACTTATTAGATCAAATACCTTTTTATTCTCTGCAGAATGTACAGTTCTAAAGTAATCACAGAATTGTAAGTCCATACATTTCAACCCCCAATTATTAGAACAAGTATTATGGTCACAACTGGGCATTGTTTTATGCAGTGATTATTTAATGTTACAATTTTAATAATTCTCCCATGGTCACAATTTCCTGTCCAGTCTCTTCTGTGAACTTTCCTGGTTTTCACTTTAAACAATTCCTGATATGATCCTGACCATCATTCTTATGTTTCTATTTTCTTTGAATTTATCAGCTCCCTTCTAATTTTATATTCTTTCTTATCTATCCATGATTCTGCTGTATTATTTTATTAATTAGTCTCTTGTGAACTTTCTCAAGTTTCTTTCATCCTCCTTTCTTTTTCACATCTACGTACAGTCTGGGATCAATCGAAACATCCAGTTTCTCCATGTCTACTCAATTGGCAACTATGTGCACCACAAGTGCAAATACATGCGGTACTCAATGTCAAATGAATCCTCAAAATTTGTTATTTTCTTTGTATTGGGTAAAATCTAATTTTTTACCCCAGTTTGCTGTACAAAAACTTACCTGTTTTAAATACCTTACCATACCTTCAGATCAATTATTTTTAACAACTGATATTAGGACCCACAGCATATAGAGTAGTGAAATCGTCAGGTAGAAGAATCTTCAGCCTCATGACTTCAGCTTAAGTACCTATTTGCACTTCTTTCCTTATTTCTCAGAAATTATATCACCTTCAGTTATTTATTTATTTTTTTCTGAATTCTGTTTTGTCTAGCTTTTTGCTAATCTTAGCCTGTCCATTATTTTCCATATCTTCAGCATGTTGTATTCTTAAAGCTCGACTTTTCAGTCAATATATCTATTAATTTTTTCTGTTTGTTTTCACTATCACAATGTCTCTAAAATAAATTGAAAATATTTTCTTAAATGCTCATATAAATTTTTAGAAAATCCACGATTCCCACGTGATTTACTATCAAAAAGAGAACTGAATTGAGATTGAAAGAACAGTTTTCAAGGAAAATGAGAATTTTCCTGGAACAAATGAGAAATAAGGCCATCTAAAATAGTAAATTAGCTAAATTTACCTTTGTATTACAAATGATCGGAACATGAGTGAATGCCTGGTCTGACATGTGGTGAGGGGACATGTTTGGCAGAATACCTCTGGCTACATTGCTACAATCAATCCTAAAGCAAATCCATATGATTTTTTATGTAGTTGTTGAATAAATTGAGGAATGTGTGTAAGGTGACTCCCATATGAATTGATACCTAGGAATCTTGTGTACAGTAGGAAAATTATTTTGTTCATAAGAAATAAAAGCCGCCGGGCTCGGTGGCACAGCCTGTAATCCCGCGCTTTGGGAGGCTGAGGTGAGTGGATTGCCTGGGCAAAAAATTAGCCGGGCGTGGTAGCGCACTCCTGTAGTTGCAGCCACTTGGAAGGCTGAGGCGGAAGGATCGCCGGAGCCCAGGAGCCCAGCAGGTCGAGGCTGTGGTGGCTGGGAGCGGTCACTGCACTCCAGTCTGGGTGACAGAGTAAGACTCCAACTCAAAAAAATAAATAAGTAAAAATAAATAAATAAATAAATAAATAAATAAAAGCCATTACTTTTGAAATGCTTTAAAATAGTTTGTTTTACACAATATGAGAATATATCCTAAGTATCCTATGTCTGCTGCAACCGCAATTTGAACAATGCAACAATGATTACGTTTAGAAGTTACCAATGGATTTGGTTTTCTCTTCCTTGATGGGTGGAAGCAAGGGGTATATAAGTCCCTAATTCAATTGTGCTCATTTTATACTTAAGTCTCATCTTTATTTTTTTTAATTTTAGAGTTATGGGGTACATGTGAGGATTTGCTTCCAAAATAGATAGTGTGAAGGCAAGCTTCTGGGTTTCTAGAGAACCCTCTGCCTCCTAGTAGTGGACATGGTACCCAGTGCGTGGTTGTGTGCCCCTTTTTCCCACTTGCCTCTCTCACCCCTTTAGCTATTCCAGGATCTGTTGTCCCTGTCTTTGTGCCTGCATGTCCAATGTTTAGTGCCCACTTATGAGTGATAACTTGCTGTATTTAGTTTTTCGTTTGATAGTTCGCTTAGAATGATGATCTCAGCTGCCTCCATGTTGCTGCAGAGAGCAACAACGTATTCCATCGTGTATATGTACCACATATTCTTTATCCAGTCTACTTTCGATGAACATCTGGATTAGTTCCATTTTTTTTTGATATTATGAGTGGCCCTGCAATAGACATACACATTCCCATGCTTTTTTTGGTTAAAGAAATTTAGGATCCTCTGGGTATATTCCCAGGAGTGGGATTTCAGGGTTGAATGGTAACTCAATTTGTAGCTCTTTGAGAAATCAACACTCTGCTTTCCATCAAGGTTGAACTACATTATATTCCCATCAATAATGTAGAAGCATTCCCTTATCTCAGCAGCCTTGCCAATTCCTGTTGATTTATAATTTTTTTATACACATCCTGACCGATGTGAGGTGGTATTTCATTGTAGATTCGAATTGCATTTCCCTGAGGAAGAGTGAAGCTGAATGTTTGCTTGCACGTGTCTTCCTTTGGGAGGTGTCTGATATGTCCTTTGTCAACTTTTTAATGGGGTCATTCACTTTTTGTTTTGTTTTTGTT
>CAUYQG010123563.1:0-32221 GCA_963574415.1 Tarsius wallacei | reverse complement strand
TTTTCCATCCTTTAACTTTGAGTCTGTGTGCATCCCTTGTGGTGAGATGATTCTACTGGATGCAGCAAATAATGGGGTCATGGTTTCTTATCCAGTCTGCCATTCTGTGTCTTTTCAGTGGTGTATTTAGTCCATTCACATTCAGGCTGATTATTGAAATGTGATTGTTTATCCCTGTCATGAGGTTCTCATAAAGTTTTTTCTCTTTTTGCTTGTTTTCTTTTGGCTTTGAAGTTAATGTATACCTGTGTTTTCAAGTTTCTTGTTGCATTGTATTCTCTGTTGATTCTGTCCTCTGCTGTTCTTTTGGGAAGTGTGTAGTGATTCTTTTCTTTCTTTCTTCTGTGCTTAATACCTTTTTAAGTGTTTCCTGTAGAGCTGGTCTGGAAGCTGCATAATATCTTAGGGATTGGATGTCTGGGAAGGATTTTAATTCTCCATCACTGATGAAGTTGAGCTTGACTGAATAGGAAGTTCTTGGTTGAAATTGTTTTCCTTCGAGGACTTTGAATATAGGGCTCTAGTCCCTTCTTGCTTGTAGTGTTTCTGCCGATAGGTCTGCTGCTATTCTGATTGGCTTTCCCTGGTAGGTAGTCTGACCTTTCTCTCTTGCTGCCTTTAGGATTTTTTTTGTGTGTGTGCCTACTTTGTGTAGATGAATTACTATGTGTCTAGGGGTTGGTCTTCTCATTTGATGTCTTGTGGGGTTTCTCTGTATCTCTTGTGCTTGACTGGTCACATCTCTGGTGAGATGGGGAAAGTTTTCTTGGATTACCTCCTGGAATACTTGTTTGAAGTTGTTCTCATTTTCCCTTTCTTCTTCTGGGATACCAATCAAGTGTAGGTTTGACCTCTTGATAAAATCACACATCTCTTGTAGGCTTTGTTCTTTCTTTCTGAGTCTTCTTTGTATGTTTTTTACAGATCGGGTTAATTCCATGTTCTGGTCTTCAAGTTCTGAGATTCTTTCTTCATCTAGATTAATTCTGCTTTCCATGCTTGTCATCTTGTTATTTATTTTCTGGATGAAGGTTTTTATTGCCGTAATCTCTGTTACAAGTTCTTTCAGTGTTGTATTTTGTCTTTCTTGAGTCTTATTCACTCTTTCCAACTATTCCTTGATCCCTGTCTTATTCTGGGGCCAGTCATTGGTGATTTCCATTGTTTGGGCACCAAGGTCTGATTTCTCAGTTTTGTCTTTGGTAGACTTGGAATTGCCTGAGGTCTTCCTTTGACTTTTCCTCATTTATGACTGATCTCGTGTTTTTTTCTTTAGTTCTGTTATTCACTGTCACTGGGAGAGGCTTTCCCTTCTGATGTTTGCTCAGTCCTCTATTCTTCCCTGATCCGGTCTCTGGATTTGTTCTATTTTGAAATAGGATGGTGGATGGGAAGCTTTGCTGTCTCTCGTAGTTTTTGAAATCTGAGTAAAGTGGGAGATGGGGTGCTAGGAGTCAGATGCTACTTGCAAATTAAAACGTTCACTTATTGTGGTATGTTTTCCCTGAGACCCATTCCCCACCACCACTCTATATGATGATGCAAAGCACAAACCAACCCGTACTACAAAACAATCTGCAATAATAACATAGCGAGACAAAACAAACCACAACAACAGAAAAACCCCAAGAAAACTAAACACACACACACACACACACACACACACAAGTGAATAGAAAAGAAAGACCAAAAGACCGAAGGGGGAGAATAAGAAAAAAGAGAGAGAGAGAAACAAAGGGGGATTCAGGTGGAACCCTCACACATATATTGATGCACCTCTTAAATTATTAAAAAATGAATATTAAAAAAAAACCCAGAATAACAAAAGAGCAAAAACCAACAACAAAATCAAAAGATGAACACACAGTCATTCACATACACACATAAACAAAGAATGACAAAAACAGAAAGAAATGGAGAAAGAAAAGTAAAAAAATTTTTAGGAGGGGATGCAGGTCAAAGCCTCACATACACATTCATACACAAAGGAAAAATATTTTTAAAATAGATGAACTAATAAACAGTCAGAAAATTTTTTAAATTAAAAAATAATTAAAAAAAACCAGAACAAAACAAAAAACAAAAACAAAGGCAAAAAAACCTGTCCTCTTGTTGCAGGCTCTGTAATTGTTTCTCTAATCAAATCTCTGGCAGAGTCACCTCTTTCACTCTCACTTCAGGGAACAAAGCGGGGAAGGAGGAGTGGCAGTAGAGGAGGGTGGGGCTGCAGTCCTCCCCTCCACTCTTATATGGTCAGGGAGATCTCTGTTGGGGATGTACAGTGTAGTCTCTTCCCTAGGTATGTACTCTCAGGAGTTTGCCCCAGGCAGGTCTATCCCGGAATGGAGTTTTCCTACTGCGACTGATGTCCAGGCTCTGCCTGGGTTTGTCCCTCTCAGTGGTGACCCAGCTGTGTGGGTCTGACTTTCAGAGGATTGCTGGGGAGGAGGGGGTTTGGGTCAGCCCTGGACTCACCACTGATCTCTTTAGAGTTCTTCCTCCACACCCTTTGTCCCACAGCTGGATCAGGGTAGGGGGTGGGGCACCTGGAACTCAGTCAGGTCCCTGTGAAGTTTGTGCTCTCAGGATATTTCCTCTGGACCACCATCCAGCCCTGAGTAGTTGATCTGCCTTTCACAGAAACTGGATCTCTGGGCTCTGTAGGCAGCCCCTTCCAGCACCTTGTTAGGTCTCTCTCTTACTTCAATGGTAAGGAATCACCTGGGGCAACTGTTTGTTCCTGTAGCTTAGACAACAAGTTGGAGGCTGGGGGTCAGGGGTGGGGGAGCTGGGCGGAGCAATGCAAATCTCTGCCTGGAAAATGGCTGCGGTGGGTGGCTTCTCACCAGGCATGTATTCCTCTCTCCGGATTCCCCTGATGCTCTCTCTCCAATAAGCAAATCCTGCGCTCCAGCAGGTCCGGTATGCCAGGTGATGGTGTGCCATGGGTGCCAGGTGCTGGGAATCAGCTGGATTCAACAGACTTTTCTCAGGTGCATTCCCACAGGCAGCAGACATTTCTGCTGCAATCTTGGGAGCTGCACTCTAATTTCAGGGTGGTGGGAACTTGCAGTCATCCTCAGAGGGGGGACCCAGGTCCCTGCAGCTGAGTATCCATCCCCTCAGATGGACTTTCACGCTCCCACCAGAGACCACCTACTCACGTGGAGAGTCTTTATTGTCACTTGCCTCCACGGAGATTTTTCCAGTCTGACCTGTCGGCTGCCATCTTAAATACCCCAGTCAAGAATTTCATCATTATTGTTCTTTTAAAGTTGTTAGGAAATTGTAATGACTATTGTCTCATTTTTGGTAGGTTGTCATATTTCAAAACTTTGCTGTTGAGTCCAGTTGATTTGCTGTTTAATGTCAGATATGGCACACTGCTAATGCAGGTGAAGTTATCTAAGAAGGCAAAAATGAACCAGAATTATGATCACACTCTAAAACCACATTCATGATCTCTTTTCCCCAAAGATGCTTCTTCTTGTTAAAGAGGACAGGATGAAATGTGTTATTGTGAAATTATGGTCACTGGGGATGTATAAAAGTTTTTGCCAATTTATTTCCAGGAATTTCTGATGAGAGTATTTTAGGGAGTCCCAATTAAGAGAAGAGTGTGAATGTTTTAGTCACTTAATGCAGACCCTACTGTAGGAATGGGTGAAAATGACCACACTGTGATAGACTATCATTGGAATGATTTTTGTAATGCATGAACTGGTCTGTGCAGCAGACTGTTCAGCTGGTAATGAGGCAGCAGACATTGCCTCTGGCTTGTATGCTTAAATCTTTTGGACAAAATTTGTAGAATATCAAAGGGGAAACCTGGCAGACGTTGAGAACAGCGTTCCTTTAAAGTTGTACCCAGAAGGAGTTAGATCAGTGTTATATGTTCATAAAAGTATAGTTCAGATGTATTTAGAAACATTCCTTTCTCTCTTACCTGGATTCATTGGGTAGAGTTGCAAACGTAAGGCAATCTGTGTGTGTTTCTTACCATGATGTTTGAGAATTAAACCTTTCGGTTCCTGTCTCATGCTTTAAAGTGCAATTGAGCAAGCTTTGAAGTTGGAGATGGGTTGGCCAGTGAGTGGACTTACAGACAAAATGATCATGGATCCTTGACACTTCCTTAAGCTCAGATGAAGCATTTGAAGGGTTAAGTAATTGGTTTTACACACGCAGATTTTAAAGTTTCACATTTTGTAAGAAACAAACCATCTAGCTCTTGTTTTATGGCCAGCAATTTGAAGCTATCATTGAGACAGAAAATATGACCTATGAGGTTTCACAGCACATGTAAAACCTTAACTGTTTTTCACACTACCCTCATTTGCTTAGTCATTTAGTGAAATAAGATTTCTTGGGAGATAAAACACCACAACTACCACATGCAAAGACAAATAAATCAATAAATAACTTTCCTCAAAAATCAATAATATCATGAGAACTGTATTTGTTCCTTTCTAAATTAATTATTTGTATCTTTGCAACTTGAGTTTTTTGCAGGTTAATAATTGGTTATTTGCATCAATACTAACTGCTATTTGGACAAAATGTTTCCCCCACTTGACCCATTCTTCTTTGAAGCTGGAACTCCAAGAAGTAAGGAGTTGATTATTCTTTTGCTTATATTTTGATAGTAACCAATTTTTCATGCCCCACTTTAAAACCAGGTGGATAAGGCATTGACTAAATCAAATATTCTTAGAATTTCTCTGTGGCTTTGAACTATCATACTGAGTGGAATATTTTGTTGTTGTTGTGTAGGATAATAATAGTACTCAGTTCTTTGTTTCTATGATAGTAGGACGCTGAGTATTATAGACTCCAAGTCCATGCAAGTTGCTGTGAAATTCATAATTTTGTCCTTCTTTATGGTTGCATAATATTTCATTGTGTATATGTACCACATTTAAAAAAATACAGTCCACTTTTGATGGGCAACATAGTTGGTTCCATGGTTTTGCTATTGTGAATAGTGCTGCAATAAACATGCATGTGCAGGTATCTTTTTCATAGAGTAATTTGAGTTTCTCCAGGTATATTCCCAGAATGAAGATTGCTGGGTTATATGGTAGGTCGATTTTTTAGATCTTTTAGGAATTGCCACACTTTTCCACAGGGGTCGTAATAATCTACAACCATGTAGAAGTGTTCCCTTTTCTTTGCATCCTCTCCAGAATCTGTTGTTTTTTGAGTTATTGATGATGGCCATGACCATTTGTAAACCTAACCCTAAATTGTACCCCACATTTTAAAAATAAAAAAAAATACAAATTCATATAAATAATAAAAAGATAATAATAGTATGCTAATATAAGGATAAAATGAATAGTATAGGTAAAATGTTTAGTGTTAGGTCAGAAAAAATATTAGGTCATTTGGCCGGTGGACTGATCTGGTGACGCAGATAAGATGCAAAGAATTGCACAGAAATTAGATTAGGAAAAATAGTTTATTTTGAAAGTAGATTGAAGGGGGGACAGGGGATCCACCTCCCCAAGATTGGGGAAGGGACCAGAACTTAAAGAAAAGCATAACGACAGCTGCTTGAGGTTGAATGCTTTTTAAAGCTTTCCTTTGGTGGGGCAGGTCATCAAGATGATTGAGTGGTGGTCTATTTTACATCATCACGAAGGGGGCAGGTAAGCACAGGAGCTGTTTCCATGGTGATAGGGTCTGTCTCTCACCTTCCCACGATGGGATGGATAGGTCGGCAGCCACATAGATGAGAGGGCAAGTTCAGTAGCTGAAAGACAAATTATTTTATTTTATTTCATTTCATCTTATTTTAGATGTGGGGTATTGTGGGGTATAGACATTATTCTCAATGTCCTGTGACTTGCCCAGGGCTCCAGGAAAGGATTACTGGGAAAGAGTTATGGTTGTGTATGAGCTCAAGGAGATAACAGAAATTATGTTTTGATCTTTGTTCTTTGACTCAGAAAATTTCCTGGCACATAGTAGATGCTGAATATACACTGGTTATAGTTGCTATTGTGCTGCTTTAGTCCTGGTCATTATAATAATAATTATTATAATATTATAATCTAATAATATTGAATAATAGCAATAACCTATTAGTTATTTTTCTGCCACCAATCTAGTCTCACTCCAGTCTTTACTTCACAGAACAAGCCAGAGTGGTCATTTTTAAGGGGCAAATGTGTTGTGCTTTTAGTGTTCCCTATTGCTTTATTCCCCTGTTGCTCTCAAGATATCATCTAAACTCTTCTCATTGTCATCCGGTTTCTCTTTAGCTCTCCTGCTTCATCTTTTCATTTCTCTAAATCAAAACTCAAATCTTTTCATTTATTTGTAAGTCTAATATGAGAAACTAAGAATTATTACAAATTTAGTTATTTTAAGTTCCTTTAAATGAGTGAACTACAGTAAAAAATTTTAGGTCAGGCATGGTGGCTCACGTTTGTAATCCCCGCACTTAGAGATGCCAAGGTGAGAAGATTGCTTGGGGCTAGGAGTTCAAGACCAGTCTGAGCAAAATAACAAGACCTCCTCCTCTCTATCAAAAAAAAAATTAGCTGGATGTAGTAGTAGACACCTGTAGTCCCAGCAACTTGAGAGTCTGAGGTGGGATCACTTGAACACAGAAGGTCAAGGCTGCCACGAGCCGTGATCATGTTACCAGACAGAGCGAAACCAAACTCAAAAAAAAGTGTCTCAATTATGGCAAGCAAATGTGCTGCTTTTATTACCATAAAATATGCAAATGTAAAGCTTACCACGTTAACCATTATCAAGTGTACAGTTCATTAAGCACCTTCACATTGTTATGCAAATGTGCTTTTAACCAAAACTTTTGAAAATTAATCTTTCTAAGCACTTAAACAAATTTTGTAAACCTGATAAATCAAACTTGCAAATTTTATAGTTTTTCCCTAAAATTCATCTTCTATTTACAAACATAACTTAATTGTTTTCTCTTTTAACATAAAATTATCAATTAGATATTTCTTTTTTTTTTTTTTTTGAGTTGGAGTCTCATTCTGTCACCCATGTTGGAGTGGTGTGGCTCAGACGATCTTTCTGCCTCAGGCTTCCAAGTAACTGGAACTACAGGCACCCACTACTATGCCCAGCTAATTTTTAAAAAAAATTTATTGTAGAGACGAGGTCTTGCCATGTGATCTAGGCTGGTCTTGAACCCCTGGGCTTAGGCAATCCTCTCACCTCGGCCTCCCAAATTGCCAGGCTTGAGCCACTGCACCAAGCCTCAATTAGATATTTCACTGTAAAATTACAAAAAAAAAAAGCTATTATGTCATATTTTAAAAAATATTTGAAAATTCCTAAAATTTTGTGAAAGAATATGTTTCAGACAATTTAGTTATGAGTATGTTTGAAAGTTTTATTATGATTTTGATGCAAAGGAAATCAGCCTAGTAGGCAAATCAAGCACTCATTTTCTATAGATCTATTTTACAGGAAAATAAATGGTCACGTAATTCATGTTAGCTTTAGAAAAAATGTAAAGCTTTAGAGATGGTCAAAAGAGATAATTGTCCTTTGAAAGGAGTGTTTAAAGAGAATTGACTTCATGGATTATCTGACTTTACAGAGGTGTGTACCTTTGCCTTTTGGTGACTAGCCTATTTTACAGTTCTGTGGGAGTAGAAACTAAATTGCAGAAACTCATAGTATATAAAATGGTTCCTATTCATAATCTCTACAGGATGCAAATCATTTCAGCCATGCAGAAAAGAGAATCTCAACATTAAATATTAAGTTACTAGCCAGTTTTTATATGTTGGCAAATTCATTTTAGTAACCCTGATTGCTTATATATGTCTGTGCTTCAAATTTTTCTTTTTTAAAAAACTAATTTAATTTTTTATTGATACATAACAGATGTACATATTTTAGAGATATGTGTGAAAGTTTAGTGTATCTGCATAATTTGTAAAGATTAAACCAGTGTAATTGAGATATCTACCACCTTAAATATTTGTCTTCTTTATGCCAGAAACATTTGAATTATTCTCCTCAAGCTATTTTGAAATATACAATAGATTGCTATAAATTATAGTCACCCTACTGATCTATCAAACCCTAGGTCTTATTTCTTTTATTAAACTGTATATTTCTACTCATTGATCAATTTTTCTTTACCCCTTTCTCCTACTTTCTCATCCTCTGGTAACCACCAATCAACTCTATATTGTTATAAAATTCACTTTTTAAGCTCTTATATATGAATGAGAATATGTAATATTTATCTTTCCATGTTTGACTTATTTCACTATTGAAGGGTCTCCTGTTCCATCCATGTTGCTGCAAATGACAACATTTTATTCTTTTAAATTGCTAAATTATATGCCATTGTGTATATATATCACATTTCCTTTCATTCATCCGTTCATTCATTGATGGGCTCTTAGTTTGAGTTCATATTTTGGCTATGCAAATAGTGCTGCAATAAACATGAAAGTGCATGCAGTACTTTGACATTAATTTCTTTTGGATATATACTGAGGAGTGGATTTTACAGAGATAACAACCTATCTTAGATCACAAAGAAAATAATAGAAAAAGAGGAAAGATAAAACATAGCTACATTTCTATCTACAAGACAGAAAAATCTCTACCTCCTCCTCATTTTGATTTTATGTTGTCTCAATTTGCATATTTTTATATTGTCTATCTCTTATAAGGTTGCTGTAGATATTATTATTTGGATAGAGTTGCCTTTTGGGTTTCATACTAGGGTGATGAGTATATAGCACACCATCATTATAGTATAGAGTACTCTAGGTTTGTCCATGTATGTGTGTAATTTTACCAGTAGGTTTTATACTTTCAAGTGTGTTCTTTTTGCATGTTAGTGTTTTTTTTCTTTCATATTGAAAGACTTTCTCTAGCATTTTTTTGTAATATAGGTCTAGTTTTTGTAAATTATCTCAGTATTTGTTTAGAAAAAATTTATCTCTAATATTTGAAGACAGTTTTGTTGAATGTAGTATTCTTAGACGACAGTTTTTTCTTTCAGTAATTTGAAAATGTTCCATTTCTTTCTGGCTTGTATAATTTCCATTGAGGATTCTGTTGCCATGATAATTGGAGCTTCTTTATATGTTACCTGTTTTTTTCTTTTGTTGCTTTGCAGATCTTCTTTTTGTCTTTGATCTTGAGAGTTTGATTATTATATGCCTTGGTGTAGTCTTATTTGGATAGAATCTGCTTGGTATTTACTGATCTTCTTGCACCTGAATATTTATTTTTCTCAAGTTTTGGATAGTTTTATGTTATTATTTCTTTAGATAGGCTCCCCACCCCTTGTTTTTGTTTAACTGCCTCTTGAACACCAATAATTTTTAGATTTGGTCTTTTGAGGTGATTTTCTATATTTTTTTCTATATATCTTCATTACTTTTCACTGTTTTTTCTTTTCTCTTCTCTGTGTATTTTCATTTAGCCTATCTTTGAACTCACTGTTTTTTTCTCTGCTTAATTCATTCTGTTGTTGAGAGCCTCTAATGAATTTTTCAGTTTAGCAAAAGTATTTATCAGTGCTAAGATTTCTGTTTGATTGTTAAAAGTTATTTCAATCTCATTGTTAACTTCATCTGATAATTTTATAATTTTCTTTTTTGTGTTATCTTGGATATCACTGAGTTTCCTTAAAAGTGCTGGTTTGAATTCTTGATCAGAGAGTTTACATGTTGCTGTTCCATTAGGGTGTCATTGGTTTCTTGTTTTATCTGTTTGAGGAGGCCATGGCTTCTTGTGGATGTACATCTATGCTTTTGCATTAAAGAATGGTTTATTTTAGTTTTCTCTGTCTGGCCTATTTTGGCTCTTATTGGATATGTTTGTTTAGAGATTCTTGTAAATTACTTGTTGATTTTCTCTTTTTTTTTCTTCACTAAGTTGCTGCTCTGTTTTTGGCAATAGATTGCACCTGACACCCAGGTTTGTTCTTAAACCTGGATTAGTCCTGCCCCTCCTTTTGGGATGAAGTTTCTGTGGAAAGCTTTTCCTGCTTTTGAATTCAGGGTTAGGTCCTTCTGTGTTCCCACTAACTGTATATATTTTTCCTACAGTGCTGGTAATTATTTATTTCCTTGTCTATTATCTCCACTAGACTTTAATCTTCTTGAGAATAGTGACAATGTCTTGTTTGTTGTTGAAGCTTCCACACTAGCCTAAACAAAGGCACATGAAGGTACTTGGTACTCATGACAAAAAAAATGGAGTTCAGGGATAGTAAAGTTCAGGGAATGGTTTTGAGATTTTGACACTATGTACTAATCTACAAAAAAGATTGTCTGTGACCCCAAAATATAGCCCATTGGCATATTAAATATTTTAAGCTGAAGAAATGATCTTCTCTTGCCCTTGTCCCCTAAAGCAGGTCATAAGACTCTCATGTAACATGTTCCCTTCCTGTGTCTGGAAGAAAGAAACATCTTTATCTCTGAAGACAAAGGGTCGAAGAGAAGAATCTGAACAAACAAGCCTGCTAGGTTTCTCTTATATATCATATTTCTCCATGACTATCAATGCTTCATCAAAACTAACATAAAAATACATAGGTGTAAATGTTTCCACCAACAGACAAAATATTTTTATCACAATAGTGACAAAATAATTTTAAAACATCATGTTCAGTAGTTACTACTTTGGTGTTTTCTGCTGCAGAAAGATATACTTTCACAGAGTCTGTGCTAGTGTTAAAGAGAGGCCCTGATTCTAGGTAATTTAGATAGGTAGGAACCAGTATATATATAGTAATCTTGCTCTGGACAAGCTAACATTTCCAGTGTTTTTGTAGCACTCCAGTTGGCTATGGCCTGGAGACCTATGGTGAAATCAATTAATGTTTTATGTTTAGCTATAATTTTCAATGTGTCAACTGCATGTAATTATATCGTATTTCTGCCTAGTGACTCCCTGTTTAGTGACAGTCACAGATGCTGTTGTTGCATTCTTGGAATCACTATTTGAACAAAAATAAAGTTAATGTGCTCTTTTCTTAGTTATAATAAATTTCCAGGTACCACACAAATAATGAAAATAGTCAATGATAACAGATGTTACCAATTACTTTGTAGTTCTGTATCTGGATTAAAAAATTGAGGGTTGAATATACATACCAAGTGAAATTTCTTTCTTTTATATTTAAATTTGTGAGTAAAATAGCTAATGAAATACATAAATAATTGCAATAACTTGCTTGACATAAATAACTTCATTTTGTTGAAATCCTCCATCTTAGCTGCCTGCCTAACCTAAAAATGACCCCCCAATGTATATGTATGATTACAGTAATGTTCCCATGACTACAAACCTATAACTTTGTTCCCCTGAGCTGTTTACACTGACCAATTATGTTGACCATTTGCAATATTCCCTAGCTACAAGTTCCGTGTAATTGTATGCCTTGCTAACGGAAATCCAAGAGATTTTTCCTTTTGTTTTTAGTTCCTTGTACCCTTACCCCCTGCTGTGTAGCCCACTTGCAGATTTTATCTATAAAAGCTTTTTGCTGATTCCACTCAGTGTCAAGAGCCTTCTGGTGTGAGCCTTCTTGACCGTTCGCTTAATAAAGGACTCATGACTTGAACTCTGGCGTGCTGACGTGTCTGTTTCTCACAATTTGGTCATAACATGAGAAAATGATTTCTGAAAAAAGTAAAATAATGTAAAGTTAAGATGCTGTTTGTGAAATTCTTGTGCGAGATACCTTTATAGGTCTAATATTAAGGAAAGGATTGAACATACTGCCATATTACATTAGGCTATTACTTATGATGATTACATTTTGAGAGACACGATTTGCCTTTGAGAGCTGGAGAAATGTCATAAAGCTTTCCCCAAGGGAAAGAAAGAACATTCCAAGAGGAAGTGATTTAGTCTTTTCAACAATTGTGGATTATTTGTTTTGAACATTGGAGATATGTGGCATTCATTTTGTCTATTACTATCTCTTGTCCAACTGGGTGCCAGGGTCTGTTGTCTAGTCCTATGAGTCAGTCTGTCTGACAATAATTTTAAATGCATTTCAGTTTGGTGCCATATCTCATGTAATTAATGATTCCATTCTCTTACTATTTTTTCTGATAATGAGGACCCTAATGTCTGTAGGGTGAATTTAGCAAAGAATAGCATCTCATAGTTTATTGAAATGAAAGTTATATTATGAAAGTAACTCAGATTTTCTTCTTTCCTCTAATGATGTCTATTCTTATTCCACATAGAATGTCAGGCACTAGCCAGAATAATAGTGATTTTAATTTTACTCTTTTTTAATACTTAAGAATCTGGAAAATATAATCAAATCCTTTGAGGGTGGAGATGAGGAGAATAATTAAATTAAGAATGGGTTAGAAAAAATTGCATTAATACTCACTTTTTTTTTTTTGAGTTGGAATCTCACTCTGACGCCCAGACTGGAGTGCAGTGGCCGCTCCTAGCCACCACAACCTCGACCTGCTGGGCTCAGGCGATCCTTCCTCCTCAGCCTTCCAAGTAGCTGGAACTACAGGCGCGCGCTACCACTACTTACTTTTAAAAAGATTTATGGGGATAATCACTCTAACATTGCCCCCCAATGATCCCCACCTTCTGGTATTCAAGTCTTTGATAGTCCCTTGGGTTGGTCTGTACAACCAATAGGGTACTGCAGAAGAGATAGTATGTTACTCTCAAGGCTAGTTTATAAACAGTATCATTGCTTCTGCTTCTTCTTCCCTCCTCTCTCTCTTTCTGTCTCAGACAATGCACCTTGGTGCAAGTCAGCTGCTGTGTTGTGAGGAGGAGCTCATGTGGAAAGGGACTAAGGCCTCTCTCTGGCTAGTAGCCAGGGAGGAACTGGGACCTTAGTGATTAAACAGAGTTATCTGGGAACAAATTCTCCAACTCTATTCAAGCCTTCAGATAACTCACTTTAGCTGCCATTGGGATTGCAACCTTATGAGAGATCCTGAGACCCCACTTAGCTAAGCCGCTTCAGAATTCCTGATCTACAGATAATGTGAAATAATAAACCTTTGTTGATTGAAGCCACTATGTTTTAGAGCAATTGGTTACACAGGAGATCACCAACATAAAAGATATCAAGAAACGTACATTGGTTCACACATGCATGCACATACACACTCTTACGTTCATAAAGATACACAAATTCTTCAACAGCTTGCATTTTTATGTCTCAGGAACTGTCAACTTTCCCCTCATGATAAGACATAGGAGAAGGGATAAGGAATCAATTTCATTGCAAGCATTTATGAGTCAGCAGCTCAGGAAGTGGAGGCCATGAAGTATGAATGTAGCAATGATAAGTTTTTTGTGTAGGGTTTGGACACCCTTTTGGTATGACTCCTGTCTCAAGGGATAAAAAGAATTATTAAGTGACTCAGTCATGCAACTGAGACATTCCGAAAGCATATGGAGGTTATCTTCTCAACTGAGGACAGAAAGCTCAAAGCCAGGGGACAATTCTGTTGGTCTCTGCTTATGTGGATCTTGGCAGATAAAGTTCAAAGAAAGTGTATTAGTTTCTAAGGTCACCATAACGAATGACCACAAACTGGGTGACTTGAAATAACAGAAATGTATTCTCTCATAGTTCTGGAGTTCAGAAGTCTTATATTCAGGTATCTTAAGGCAAGTTCCCCCTGAAGGAAACTTGTCTCTTCTAGCTTCTGGTGGTTCCCAGCATTCCTTGGTTTGAGGTAGCAGAGATTTCTGTCTCTGTCTTCACTCTACCTTTCCCCTGTGTTTCTCCGTGTCATCTCCTTTTCTTATAAGGGCACCTGTCATTGCATTTAGGACCCACTCTAAATTTAGAATGACCTCATCTCAAGAACTTTAACTTAACTACATCTGCACATACTTTTTTCCAAATAAGGTAACTTTCCTAGGTTCTGAAGGTTAAGACTTGGATAGAACTTTTTGGAAGCCACTATTTAGTCCACTACATAAAGCAAGTATGGAATTTCTCTGTAGACTATGATAATGGATTACTCTGTGGCTTGAAAGCTGCTCTTTGCTGGGTCATCGGGTGAGTTAAAGCAGTGGAGTTTTTAGAGAAGCAACAGCAATGATGGTGAGATGGATCTCACATTTTGGGAAAACTTTCCTTACATATTCCATAGGCTTAGCGAAGAGATGAAAGTCATACTGATCTCATTAAAATAAATGATGAACCAGGGAAGTAAACTCTGGAAGCAAATTAAAATCGATGTATAGCAATCACTTCAGTAAATAACCTTCTGAATCTCTGACTATAATGTAAAGAAAGAAGTTTCTTACTTTTAAGTAAAATTCTATAGATGAGGGCAAAACCATTTTTCAAAAATGGTCATTTTTCAAAAAGCTTACATACAATAGGATATATTTAAGCCAACTCACCAACTACTCCACATATCTCAGAAGGAAGCTCTAGGTGGGAAGGGTGATGAGGATAGCAGAGTGTGTGTTTCAGGGTCACCAGTGCCGACTAAGTCATTGCACTTAGACCATTCGCAGATTCAAACTCTCATGTATATTTTCATTTGAAAACAAAAGTACTGTAATTGTATATAGTTTACAAAATGTTTTAATTACATTTTCTCAGATCCTTATGCCAACACTGTAGAATGGGTATTACCATCACCATTTGTGACAGATTCTTTGTATAGATGACCTTAAGAACCCTTCCCATCCCTGCATTTACCCCCCTCCTTATCAAGAGATGAGTTTATTTAGCTACTCTTTGAATATGGGATAGCTTTGTCTCTTGCTTTGAACAACAGCATGCTGGGAATGATGCTGTGTTACTTCTGAGTCCAGGCCTCAAGAGGTTTTGCACCTTCTGGTCTCACCCTCTTGGAGTTCTGGTCTACCTTCCTCAAGGAGGCTTGTATATCCTGGAATAACTGTGTTGTACAGTAAACATAAGGGTTTCTTGCACATGGTCAGGTCTAGAAGTAGAAATAGGTGCTCAGTCAATATATAGGGATAGTTAATTGGATACCGTAAAACATCTAGGACCAATTCAGTGTAAGGAAAGAAAAAGACTTACCATTTTGGAAGAAAGATATTAACACATTCTGTGAAAATAGCTTTGGTTTTATTAATAGCCTTGATTTTCCTGCCTCAGTCATGAAAACAATAAATAATTTATACATATGCTTTCTTTGTATTATTAATATTAATTCAAAGCATGAGATGGTCAGTCAAATTGATCAGGAAAGGTAGCAGTCGGGTGGCTTGTACCTCACTGAAGTATGTGTTGCAAGTGTTAATTTTATATATGCAAAGTTGTCAATTAGGGGATTGTATAATAGTGTTTAAAGTGACAAGAGCAGTAAGGGCTTTGTCTTTTCAGTATCTTTTGGTCAATTTCATTCTTACCCTTGCTTTTCTGAAAGACACTATTAACCCTGGAGCAATTGTGAGCCACAGTGGCACTGATGTAGGCACTGATGTTTAAAAAGAGATTAGAGGGCTAGAGGCACTTTGTAGTGAATTGATTGAATTAATGGCCCCAATTCCTCACCCTTTCTTTATGCATGACTTTTGCCTTGTGACTTTGCAGTTCTTCTCAATAAAGAAGCAGAGTCTCTTTCCCGTCCCTGTATTCTGAGTCTGGTCCTGTGATGTGCAGATGTGAAGTATGCAGAGATTTGAGGATGTGGTTGGGCACTGCTGGCTTCTGCTCTTAAACCTTGGCCTTCCTGTGGAAACAAGTCTAGGCGCAGCTGCTGGGGAAATGTGAGCGACACAAGGAGAAGAGTCAGGTCATCCCCATGACAGACAGCCAAGCTCAGACGAGCAAGTGAGCTGGGAGGCCCGCCTAGTCTAGATTGCTCATGCACAGACTCGTGAGCTTTAAAAAGGCTGATATAAGGGGTAGTTTGTTGACAGTATTATTGTGACAACAGGTGTCTCATACAAATGTCATTCGAGGTTTGTTTATTTCAGAGGGAGGTGAAAATTACAGACTGATAGCTTCAGAGATACTTTGTTTTTATTGCATTCAGATGGTTCAACTACTGGATTCCACAAGCTTAATAATTTGACTCATGATAGGATTATAATTGCCAGCTTAATGGGTGCAGACAAATGGGGCACATGTTTTAGGCTCACCAGTGCATGCTTCAGGTGCAAAAGGATGCACTAGGCCAAATGTGAAGAGTATTTATTGCCAGGAAACATATGCTTAGGCATATATTTTTGCTAATGGAATGCAGTAAAACCCGATTACAATAAATCTTAGTGGACTTGAGGAAAAAAAAACGGTAAGTGACATTTTATAATGTCCCGTTTGCACTGAGTTCTACGTTAGGACAACAGGAATTTAAAAATCTTCCATCATCCAAAGACTTTCTTATTACACAAATTGTTCATAAGGAATTTTCCACATACTTTCTATTCACTATATAATCATATGTTTTTGCCCTCTCTACAAATTTTAAGAAAATAAAATTTATTTTCTTTCTTTTTGGGTTTTAAACCCTACCACTAAAAACTTTAATAATTTTCATTAAAAAATGCCAAACTGCTCCACTCTACAATTTTGTCTTCTACTCGTAAAATTAAAAATATCTTAAAAAATTTATCACAAGTATAATATGAGATAGTTGTAGAATAAGTACTTGCATGAAGACCATAACTTAACCACCCTCTCCTTTTTCCAATTTTTGTGACTATTCAAAATTTTGCTGCAGCAGTTATTTTTTTGTTTGCATTTTGGCTCTATCCTTATTAGGAATTTCCAGAACAGGGATTATTTGTTTAAATATTATACACATTTTGAAGGTTTAGAAGTCCTAAATATGTGTAGTCAAACTGTTTTTAAGAAAGGTTGTGCTGCTTCCTGCTGTGTACGAGAATATTTTTCTCACAACAAACTTGCCAACACTGAGTATATTCTTTAAGAATTACTCTTCGCTGGTGTACATATCATATGCAATTCACAAAGTTCTATAGGGTTAGAAAACAACAAGAGCATAACCATTGTCAATTATAAAAATAGTGATTTCTCGTATTACTGAAGTGGTTGTGAGACAGTGACAGAGATATAAATCCGGCAACTCATTTTTCGTTCCCTCTATACTTCTCAAGTAACCTAGAATTGGAATTTCTATCTAATTACTAGAATGTTTGGGCTTTTATCTTTGTACTGAAGGTATGTCCTAGGTACATATAGAGGTGGAGGTTGGGGGACAGGTACCAGAGGGTAAGCACCAACTGAATCTAAGAGTATGTCTGTGAACCATTGCATGTAGGTCAACATAATGCATATGGATAATAAGGTTATGTGCTAAAACTTAGAAAGAGGATACTTTGAGAAACGGTGGGCATGGTAGAAGATTCCAGATCTGACAGATGTGGTTAGAATTCTGTCTCTGTCACTTATGATCTGTTGTCTTGGACAAGGTACTTAACCATTCTTAGCCATCATTTCCTCTTTCTTTTTTTTTTTGCGTTGGAGTCTCACTCTGTCTCCCAGGCTGGAGTGCAGTGGCATGTTTATGGCCACCACAGCCTCTACCTGCTGGCTCAGGAGATCCTTATGCCTGACCCTTCTAAGTAGCTGAGACTACAGGCAGGCACCACTACAGTCAGCTAATTTTTTAATTTTTTGTAGAGATGAGGTCTTGCCAAGTTGCCCAGGCTGATCTCAAACCCCTGGCCTCAGGTAATCCTCTCACCTTGGCTCCCAAAATGTTGGGATTACAGGTGTGAGCCACTGCGCCTGGCTTATTTACTCATTTTTTAAAAGAGGCTGACAATCACAGCACAGTAATTGTTATGAAAAATAAGCAGTATACTGGATGTAAACAAAACAGTGTTAACACATCTAATAGTAATGACAATTATTCTTAAAAAAGGAGAATTCACGATGGATTGGATGTTATAGCAAAGGTTTATTGATGGGAGTCTATGAATGTTGAAGCATCAGAAAGTAAAAAAATAACAGAAATTTGGAAGGACATTGTGAACTAAGTGATGATATTTTAGGGCTCTGGTGTACACTCAAGCATTGACCTTCAGGATAACTCACTCTTTTAGTTAAGGTTCTCCTGAAAGACAGAACTGATAGAAATACACATACACATACACACATGGAGAGAGAGAATATACACTATATATACATATTTGCAGAAAAAATATATTTTATTTATGTATTTAGAGACTATATATATGTATATATATACACACATACTATATATACATGCTGAGAGAATCTACATAGATTGAGACAAATAAATATAAAATATATATAGATAGATAGAGAGAGAAGAAGGGATTTATCTGGAAAACTGACTCAAGTGACTACAGAGGCCGAGAAGTACTATGACAGGCCATCTGTAAGCTAGAGAACCAGGAAGTCCCACAGTGTGACTCCATCCAAGTCTGACAGCCTTAGAACCAAGGAGACCAATGGTCTATGTTGAGGCCAAAGGCTCAAGAGCTTGTATGAGTCCCGGAGTCCAAAAACCAGAGATCCTGGAAATCTAAAGTCCAAGAACAGAAGAAAAATGGTGTCTTGGCTCCAGAAAAGAGTTAAAAATTCATCCTTCCTCTACCTTTCCATGTGGACCTTTCACTCATTGGCTGGTGCCTGCTTACCCTGAAGGCAATCTTTTCCATTCAGTTCACAGACCCATACATCAATCTCCTCTGGAAATACGCTCACACACACACTTGGAGCAGCACAATCATTCTAATCAGAGTCCAAACTGCCTGAGTGTCATTTTCAGCAGAAAAGAGAGGGGCTTAGTGCCTATGGGGCAGTGAGAATAACACTTTACCAGTTATCGGGGTATCCCTTTCAGTAGTCAAGTTGATACCCCAAATCAGCCATCATGCTCACTTTCCTAGTGGAAATGCCTAAGGAGGCAGTGACCAGATGGAAATACATGGGCTGCCTCACCTTCCTGCACCTGTAACTTCATCTTCCAGTGAAATGGCTAATTGTCAGCAACTCCATGCCTAAAACTTGACCTAGAAAAGATGAAGCATTCATTGGGATTTCCCAGTTGGTATCTGGGAAAAAAGATATATCTTGGTGTGTCAATCTGATATATAATTTGGAGATGAGGTTTTGTCTGTAGGCAAGCCTTGACTTCATAGGGAATCTGCCTTTATATTGAAGAGATTAGAAAAGGGTACATTTGATTTTTACCTCAAGCCAATTGTGATTAAGAGACTACACTAAAATTTTTGTGGTTAACAATTATCTAAAAATTGATAGAGAGGTGGGTTTTGTGGAAACACAAGTGAGTTAAGTTTCCTAGTACCTATATACTAAGTCTAGATCCAATATTTTATTTTATTTTTATTTTTTTCCTCTTTACTCTCCTATTTCCTTTTTAAAAATTTATTCTAAAGATGTGGAATACAATTCTGGATTAGGTATACAAGTGGTCACTGTACAGGTAAAGCTTGGGCCTTCCTTTGGTCCCCACTTTGCCTGGTTTGAGATCAAATACCCTTATTGATGCTGTGCAATCTCACCACCCCTGGCATTACCCTGCTACTGCCAATACCTTTCTTATAGCATTATTAGACTCAATATTTTATGTTCAGAGGAAAAGCAGTGTAAAAACATGTGTTGGGAAGCAATGCCACATTTTACTAATTTGGACCATCATTAGAGTGCAATTCTTGTAGCTAAATTTGTTGTATAGAGATACATATTGATTATTGAGATAGGAGCACTGGTTGTGTCAACTATGCCACAGGTAAATTATTTTATCTCAATATACAAAGGCAGAGTTTGTAAAATTCTTCTAATAAAACCCCATATTAAAACTAACCCTCCTTAAATGGCCTAGCATGATTAGGAAAGGGACTTCAGTGTCCCCAAAGAAGAGTTTTCTACTAATGAGGATTAATACAAGAATTACAGAAATTACTTAGAGTCAGAAACAGCTGAGAGGAAAGGGCTTTAAAGATTTGAATTGGGTTGGATGACTGTGGTTCAAAAATTGAAGTTGTCCTTTGTGAGAAATGTCATTAACCCAAACTGAAGGATTAGAAGAGGATTACAAAGTAAACGAGGCAGTTCTCATTAAAATACAGCTTCTTTGGACTGAGTAAAGATGAAGAAAAGTGCTGTTTTTGAATTACTCATTGGTAAAATATTAGTTGAACAGAAGAAGCCAAATAGACTTAATTTATTTTGTTGTTCTTACTTTTGTCTTCTATACTATGTGGAGCTTTCATTTCACAAGGAAATGTTCATAGGGCTTCATTAACAATGACATAGGAAGTAATAGAACCATATGCTCCTACAGTTGGAAGGGATTTTCATTTGGTTTTCTATCCTATAACATTCCCCCAAATAGTAAATCAGTTTTTGTGTTGAAATAACTGCAGTCGAGGGAATTCAGGATCTCAAGAATCAGCCCATATCCCTGGCTGATAGCACCACATTTTAGAAAACTCTTCCTTATGGAACAAGAAAAATTATTCTGCACCCACCTAGGATTTGTTTTGGCTAGGGGAGAGTCACTCTTCAGTGACCTATCTATTCCTCTTGCTTTCCAAGCAATGATGGAAGGGAACACAGTGAACTTGACCTTGAGCCCTGACTTAGTCTGTTTGGTGTTGCTATCACTGACTACCTAAAAGTAGGGAATTTATAAAGAAAAGGAGTTTATTTAGTGCTCAATTCTGCAGGCTGCAAAGTGCAAGGATATGACCCCTGACTTACACTCTCCACTACGCCTCGTTTATTCTATATTGATATACTTACCCGATGCTAAATTTATAAAGTGTACAGTCACCAGCTCATTCTATTCAAAATAGTAGGAAAAATGGAAAGGAGGAAAAAAATGAGTTAAAGAATAAGGGAGGTGAAATTTCTTTCTCTCCCTACTCCCTACAATTATTCATTTAAAAAATTTCTTTGCTCTCCATCAGTCCTTCTAGGACTGAAAGTGTCCTTCTGTATCAGGTTGCTGTAGTTTGTCTAGCTTTAGTTCCTGGATAAGGTAGTACTAGACGCATCATAGAGAAGCCCATTTGTTCCAGACTTACTATTCCCCGCCCCCACTGCACAGTATCACCCTTATTTCCTGTTGACAATCAGCATCGCTTATCCTAGCCAATACAGTAACTTCCAGCCTACTTGTCCAAGCAAATGAGGAAGGAAGGTGGGCCAAATTGCAGTCTCAATGTAGAGTTCAGTAGCGCTAGTACATTCTCTGTGCATGAATAGCTGGAATTTTCAGCATGTGGAACGGAATATTTGTTATATTCTCTGAGTTTACCTGGATAAACTTCTAACAGGTAACCAAGAGGGATTTCAGACCATTGAACACCACCCGACCATAATGGTATGTGCAGAGTCTCTGCTGATCATGGTCTGACTTCCCCTGCTTCTGGTTGGGAGGCTTTTGATGAGCTTTTGCTTGCCCATCACCTCTCCAAGTGTTCTCCGTCATGCTTCCCTCCTGCAAGTTACAGTGCTTGGTGAATGCCAGGTGACTGATGTGCATAGAACATTGGGTTTTAACCTTGACTTGAAATGAGATTCACCTGGAGAGAGTCAAAACCAAACCAAACCAAACCCAAACCAAAACCTCAAATTAAAAACAAAACTCAGGCAACCCCCTTGAGCCCCCTTCCACTGTGGGAGCTTTTCTGTCCTCTCAATAAATCCTGCTTTCTAAAACAAAGCAAAACAAAACAAAGCAAAACAAAACAAAACAAAAACTCACACCTGGGCTGCACTCAGGAACAATTACATCAACAAATCTTTAGATGGGGCCCAGACATTAGTGTTTTTTAAAAGAAACCTAGGTCATTCTAATGTACAGCCAGATTTGAGGCACACTATAATAGTACAGGCCTAGAGAGAGCCTTAAAAGTCTGTTAGTGTGTACTTTTGCTTTTTATGATTTTTATTTACTATTCTTAGTTTGCTTTTTCTGGTGTAGAAATACCTAAAGCAGTTCTGCCAATTAACAATAAATCATTTTTAAACACACACACACACACACACACACACACACACACACACACACACACATACACACACAGTTATATACATTTAAAATACCCTATTTATTAGAAATAATTTAAAAAATCAAGGTAAAAAGAAAACAATTGTCACTCATAACCCCTCACAAAGAGGTCACCACTGCAGATATTTGGATGTACCTCCTTGTTAATGAACACATACACAAATAATTGGAATAATACATACTTAATTTTTATCCTGCCTTCTGCCCTTCAGAGCTTATTTTAATCTTTTTTTTTTTCAGGTTAGCAAATACTCTTTGAAAAGAGAAAGTTTTAGAGGCCATGTAATATTCTGCTATATGACTGAACCAAAATATACTTATCTTTAAATGTTTTTCATTATGAAAAATTTCAAAGTAGAGAGAACAGTGGGGTGAAACACCATACATCCTGGATGGGCTCAGATGTTGCCATTCTGATTTCACAGCTTAATTTTGGCTCATGTCCTCTCCAGAGGCACTGGGGCTACAGGCTGCTAGCCCTGAATGATCACTTGGTTTGTCCTTGGGTTCCCTTCCTGTCAAGAGCCACCGTGGGAGTTCATATACAGGCCAGCTCTCCATGCAGGCCTGGGGCTTCTATGCAGGCCTGGGGCTGTTTCAAGTCATCTTTAGCTACCCCAAATGTAAAAAAAGTAGGACTCCCCATATCTTCATGTATTTATACATGCACTCCTTAATCCATATTATATTATATACATATTAATTTATTATATGAAATACTTAAGCTTCATGTGTATGATAGCTTTTCCCCCCAATGAGTTATGTCTTCATGATTTTTAGCCATATATCTTTACCTGTAAGCTTTTCAAACTGCTTAATTTTATTTATTTATTTATATATTTTTGACTAGGGGTCTTACTTTGTCACCCAGGCTAGAGTGCAGTAGTGTGATCAGGGCTCACTACTGCCTTGGCCTCCTGGACTCAGGCAATCCTTCCATTTCAGCCTCCCAAGTAGCTGGGACTATAAGTGCATGCCACCATGCCTGGCTAACATTTTTATTTTTGTAGAGACGAGGTCTTGCTATGTTGAAAAATTTTAAAAATAGCTTTATTGAGTTATGAATGACCTACAATAAAATGCACAAATTTAAAGCATATAGCTTGATATATTTTGAAATATGTATACATAAAATCATCACCACAATCAAGATAATGAGAAATTTATCACTCGAAAAGTTTCCTCATGCTGTTTGCAATTCTTCCTACCTAGCCTATCTCCATCCCCTCCCTGAGCTCCCAGGCAACAGTGATCTGCCTTTTGTCCATATAGATTATTTTGCATTTATTAGAATTTTATGTCAATTTCATATCAATAGAATAATACAGAATATACTCTTTTTTGTCTCATTTCTTTTACTCAGCATAATTATTTTGCAATTCACCCATGTTGTAGTGTGTATCAATAGCTTAATATTGTTTCTTTATTGCTGTCTAGTATTTGATTGCATGGATATACCACAGTTTATCTATTCACCAGCTGATGAACATTTGGGTGGTTTCCTGTTTTTAGTCATTATAAATAAAGCTGTTAAAGCCATTCATATACAAGTCTTTGCATGAACATATACTTTCATTTCTCTTGGGTAAGGAATTAAAAATAAAATGAAAATGCAAGTTGAAATGACTGGTCAAGTGTTAAATGTATGTTTAACTTTTTAAAAACTGTCAAACTGTTTTCCAGAATGGTTGTACCATTTTATATTGCTGCCAGTCGTGTACGAGAGTTTCAGTTCCTTTATATCTTTGCCAACATTGGGTGTGATCAATCATTTCAATATCAGCCATTCTCCTGAGTGTGTATTAGGAATAGTGGTATATCACCATGGTTTTAGCTTACATTTTCCTTATGACTAATGATACTGAGCTTCCTTTCAAGTGGTTGTTTGCCATCTATTTTAGTCAGTTCAGACTACCATAGTAAAGTGTCTTAGACTGAGTGGCTTATAAACAACAGTAATTTATTTCTCACACTTGGAGGCTAGAAGTCCAAGATCAGGGTGCCACCATGACTGGGTTATTTGTGAGGTCCTTCTTATGGTTTACAAACAGCTGTCTTCTTATTGTGTCTCCACACGGCAGAACAAGGAGCATGAAAGCCCCTGGAGGTCTCTTATAACGGCACCAATCTATCCATGAAGGCTCCACCCTCCTAAACTAATTGTCTTTGAAAGCCTCCACCCTCTAATACCATGGGATTAGAACTTCAACATATACAATTTTTGGGGAAACAAACATTCAGCCCTTAACATCATCCCTATATCATCTTTGGTGAAGTGCTCGTTCAAATTTTTTAGCCCATTTTTTAATTGCCTCTTTTTTCTTATTGTTGCATTTTGAAAGTTAAAAAAAATATTCTAGATTCAAGTTTTTAATATATACAAGTATTTTGCAAATATTTTCTCATAGTTTGTGACTTGTATTTTTATTACAATATTTTGATAGTGTATTTTTACAAGCAGAAGCTTTACATTTTAGTGTGTCCTGATGGATTTCTGATAATACTGAATAATTTGTATTGTTATATTTTCTTTGGGTGAAAACCAGAATTTTAGTAAAATATTGAATTTTTTTGCTTGAAAAAAATGTCTTAACCGAGGAAAACTAAAATTGTTTTAGATAAGAACCTACTTTATTTGATTAGATGTCAAAAAGGAAGCCACACGTTGGAGATGGTTTGCCTGAACTCTTCTTCCATCCTAATATGAGAAAGAAAAATACAGTGATTTACTACTCCTTGTAGTTTGTGGTTTTCCTTGGGGATGAACTAACCATCATGTATATGACTGAGGACAGATTCACATAAGCAGTGAAAGAATTCACCAAGACAGTTGTGAACTAAGAAAAGCAGATTTATTAAAGTCAGGATACATTGTAAAGGGAACAATGGACAATATAGCAGAAAAGCTGTCTGCTGTCGACCAAGAGGCAGGGGGAAGAGAGAAGTTTACTCGGGTTGAGTGGGGGAATTTACAGGCATTGCCATGAAGAGGAAAGTTGGCTACCTGCTGGCTGTGCGGTGTGAGGGGCCTGCAAGGCAGCTGATTGATTCTGGTGTTCTGCTCCTTAAGACAGGGTTAATTTACAGAAATGGTTAACTGCTTTTCCATTTACAGCAGTCAGCTAAAGGTTAGTTTACAACGATGATTTACAGCGGTCAGTGAGCTTTTACAACTCTTACTGTGGCTAGTAAGTTCCTTGTAAATTTCACCCTGAGGTCCCCTTTCCTCAATATAATTTATCCAGTTGTTGCTGGCCTATTTGGGCTTTACATTTCTCCACACTATCAGCATGTCTTCAGGTTTGTTTCTAACAGGAGACCTGCCCCATGGTCTTGACAGCCAATGGAGTCATGAATAAGAATATTTTGGATCTATTCTTTCAAAGTTGGTATAAGTGGGGAAAATGATACTTCCGCACGGTTGTTTTGTTCATTAGTATAGCTTGGCCAATGTCTCCCTTTTGTAGTCATGATTATATTCAGGACAATACCTGCATTAAAACCTACACATAGTGCTACTAGTGATGCTGAAGCTAACAGTATGGAGAAATGAAGACTTGTAGCATAAGGATTTATTTCCCTAAATTTGAACATTGTCAAAGTATGTATTTATGAATAATTCACAAGGAAATTTGTTTTAGGGGAAGAAGAGGCTTTTCTTATCCCTAGTTCTTCAGCCTGATTAATCAACTTCCGTGTTTGTAATGGATGTATATATATATATAATATTTTAATCTTCAAAGTATTCTTATTTCTCATAACAGCAGTTTTATTTCTCTTTTGGGAACTGCCTCTTTTAATTCTTAGTTCATATGTTTTAGATGGCTATGACTTCCTTCCTCAGGTCTAGGAGAAGACACTTTGCCTCAGACTTGGCTTGTCATAACACTGCACCCCCTTGGCCAAGAATGGGCATCTCTTTCATGTGACCACTGGAAGCCTTTCTAATGGAATTTAGTGTCTGAGAGTGGTCCCCAGAGCATGTATGTTAAATGGATACAAGTTTGGAATTGCTGGGGGCCACTTTGCCTTAGTATGGAAAGAGTATTCCTGAAAAAAAACCCAACATAGCACAGTAGAGATAATGTAAGAAGGGACAAAGAGAACAAAGAAAGAACTGTAAGGGGAAAAAGCAGGAGTAGCTCTAACCTTGAGGCAGGCATTACTCCTTTCCTGGAAACTTTCTCTGCAGACATAATGCAATTGATTGTACCCTTATCCGCCACACCTGCATAACCAGCTGCATCTGCTTCTGTAGACTTGCTTGCTTGCCCACACCTCCAGAATGTTGCGATAGGAGCCCTGGGAAGTCCCAAGTTCTATCCTTAGCCTGCCCCTGCCAGGATGTAAATCTAACTACATAAGACAGCCCTGTGTTGCAGCTTGGGGCCCTTGCTTGGAACTAGTTCCTTGCAAGTGGCTGCTGGCCAGCAAAAGCCTTGACTAATAAACCTCTCCTTTGCTAATTTGAGTCAGTGGCCTATCATTTAATCGCTCGAACCCTACTTCATCTGGAGGCTCGTCTGGGAGAGCCAAGCACTTAAATTGCACCCGTTTTAACTGATGGGTCTTGTGGGGCTGCGTCCCTGCAAGCTCTCTGAGTTCAATTGGGCCTGTATCTCCTGCAGACTCACAACGCCCCTGGAAGCCCTCAGAGAGGTAAGTCAGGTTCCTGGTTCCTGATTTCTATTTTGAGTGCACTCCTGTAGAGACCCTCAGGAAAGCTGGATGCAGCACTAATTCTGGGGTCCAAGGTCCCAGTAAGACGTCACTGGGACCTCCTGTTTTGCCCGCGGGCAGTTAAGTCTCTTTGTTCAGTCCTTGTCCTTGTCTTTTCGTGTTTGGTGTTTGTCACTGTTGTGTCTGTCATTGCTGTTGATATCATGGGACAACAGTGTTCTCAGCCTGACACCCCTCTGCAGCTGGTCTTGTGCTGCTTCAAGGATTTCCAGAAAGTGGCACAGGACACGGGTGACCAGGTGAACAAGGGTAAACTAACCACCTTTTGCTCTTTTGAATGGCCCACATTTCTTAATTGCAGCTGGCCATCAGAAGGGACTTTCAATCCCACTGTAGTGGAGGGAGTCTGCCAATTCGTCTGTTGCTGTCATCTGGACCAGATTCCGTATATTACAGCCTGGTATCTCCTGGTAATGCAACAACCATCATGGATGAGGAAGGCACAGAGAAATGATAACTCTTCTCATATTTTATCTCTACAGGAAACTCCTAAAGCCAAACCCCCAGTCCTCCAGAGTCTTCCGGAGGATGACGACATTCCCCCGCCATACCCTGCACCTGGGCAAAAACAAGGGGCTCAGGAGGCTCTCAGCCTGTCACACACTAGGAGCAGGTCCCCCTATCAGCCCATCTATCCCCCACTTCCCCATCTATCCTCAGGAGAGCCGATGGGTCCCAGTCAACTGATGAGCCCGAATTCATCTTTGGAAAAACTGGAGGCACAGAAGCCAGTGGTTCTCCCTTTAAGACAGGCCCTAGGGTTTGATATGGGTGGGATGGGAGCCCTGCCTTTTATGGTATATGTCCCTTTTCCCACTAGTGACCTTTATAACTGGAAGAACCAAAACCCAGCATTCTCTGAAAGACACCGGGATCTCATATCTCTCCTAGAAACTTTTTTACCCACCAGCCCACATGGGACGATTGCCAACAGCTTCTCCAAGCTCTCTTCACCACAGAAGAGAGGGAGAGAATCCACCAGGAAGCAAGGAAGCTGGTACTGGGACCAGATGGCAGTCCTGCGGAGCAGTCCTGTGTGGAGCATGTCTTCCCCACTGAGAGACCTAACTGGGACCCCAACACTGATCATGGTAGGGAGCGTCTCACCACCTATCACCGGACTCTAATGGGGGGGTCTCTGGGCTGCCGCGTGGCATCCAACAAACTTATCCAATGTAAGTGAGGTTATTCAGGGCCCACGAGAATCTCTCACTGCTTTTCTGGAATGGCTCATGGAGGCCTACCGGATGTACACTTCAATAGACCCTGAAGGCCCTGAAAACCAGAGGGCACTAGTATAGCATTTGCCTCCCAGTCAGCTCCAGATATAAGAAAGAAACTGCAGGAAATTGAGGGCTTCAAAGGCAAAAGCTTGTCAGAATTAACAGAGGTAGCTCAGAAAGTTTTTAACAATAGGGACTCCCAGGAGGATAGGCAGGCAAAGAAAATGGTCAAGGTAGTGGTGGCGGCCCTGGAGGGAGCCAGGCCAAAACAGTCAGCTGGAAAAGGGGGCAACAGAAATGCAAAAAGAAAACCCTGGCAAAAGACCAATGTGTCTACTGCAAAAAGTTTGGGCACTATGTGAAAGATTGCCCGAACAAGCAGCCCTGACCGCAGGCCCCCCAACATGGTTGGAAGAGTACCCGCCACCACCGCCCACTCTGGTGCTCCAGCTGCAGAGAGACTGATGGGGCTGGGGCTCTAGTAACACCCCCCCGGGAGCCTGAGGTAAAACTGACAGTGGGGGGTGAGCCTGTCCACTTTCTAGTGGACATGGGAGCTGCAATCTCAGTTCTACAAAAGGACAAGGGCTCCCTTCAACAGAAACAAACTCTGGTCCAGGGAGCTACTGGAACCCAGTTAGTCCCCTGGACCACCGAAAGTACGGTAAACCTGGGAAAGGGGGAAGTGACCCATTCATTTTTAGTAATGCCAGACTGCCCGTACCCACTCCTAGGGTGAGACCTCCTACACAAGCTTAAAGCCAGCATAGGTTTCCAGGAAACCATGGCAACTGTAAAATTAAGCCAGTCAGAGGTGTCAAGAGTTCTTGTCACTGTCCCTCTAAGTGAGGAGTATGTGCTAACCGAGAATAAGCTCCCCCTGGACTCATCAAACGCCACCCTACTAGTTCAATTACAGACTGAGTTTCCCCAAGTATGGGCTGAATCAAACTCCCGGGCTGGCATCCCACCAGCCGCCGGTCATTTGTGCAGCTCAAAAGTCAGGCAATGCACATCATAGTAAAACAGTACCCTATACCCCAGGAGGCCAGGAGGAGTATTGCAGTCCACATCCAGTGCCTCTGGCTGGCTGGAGTCTTAGTACCATGCCACTCGTCCTGGAATACTCCACTGCTCCCAGTCCGGAAGGCAGGCACAGGGGATTACTGGCTGGTGCAAGATGTAAGGGAAGTTAATAAGTGAGTGGAGGACATTCACCCCACGGTCCCTAATCCGTATACCCTCTTGGGGGGGCTCTTCCCCGAAAGACAAGTATATACTGTCCTGGACCTTAAGGTTGCCTTCTTTAGCATCCCACTGGTCAAGCAGAGCCAGCCTATGTTTGCCTTTGAATGGACGGATCCAGACAAAGGTGAGAGTGGCCAATTAACTTGGACCTGTCTCCCACAAGGGATCAAAAACTCCCCCACACTGTTCGATGAGGCTCTTTGCCAGGATCTCTGAGCCTTCCGGCAACAGCACCCCGAAGTAATTCTGTTGCAATATGTAGATGACTTGCTGATTGCAGCGACCTCAAAAGGTGAGTACCTATGTACCACCAGACACCTGCTCAAAGAACTCCAGACTCTGGGGTATCGAGTATCAGCAAAGAAGGCCCAGTTCTGTGTAACGGTAGCCACCTACCTTGGCTACAACCTCCAAGGAGGTAAGAGGTCTCTGACTAACCAGTGCATACAAGCTATAATAGGCATTCCAGCCCCAGGAAATAAAAGGCAGGTCTGGGAATTCCTGGGAGCAGTGGGGTACTGCTGGCTCTGGTTCCCAAAATTTGCTGAACTTGCAAAACCCTTATACGAAATCACAAAAGAACCAGAGGCCAGTTTCCAATGGACTCCAGAGGGTGAAAAAGCTTTTCAGGCCCTCAAAAGTGCTTCAATCTCAGCCCCAGCGATGGCCTGCCAGACATAGGAAAGCCATTCCACCTCTTTGTGGATGAGAGGCGTGGCATTGCCCGAGGGGTCCTGACCCAAAGGCTCGGGCTATGGAATAGGCCAGTTGCCTATCTGTCAAAAAAACTAGACCCAGTGGCCTTGCGCTGGCCGCCCTGTTTGCGAGTTGTCATGGCCATTGCCGTACTGGTAAAAGACTCAGATAAACTAACCATGGGACAGGATTTAACCATTATGGCAACCCATGTTGTAAAGTCCTTGCTCCAAGGGGCCCCTGATAAATGAATGTCTAATGCTCGTATAACTCATTATCAAGCACTGTTACCAGACCAGCCCCAGATCAAGTTCCAGCGCACCCCCAGCTTAAACCCTGCAACTTTCCTGCCAGAAGAGCGCTCCTTGGAGCCCCCGCACTGCTGTTATGAGGTAACGGAGTTCCAGAAACTATGTTTAGATCTCACGGACGTCCTGAGACATAACCCTGACCTGACACTCTTCTCCGACGGCAGCAGCTTTGTGCAGGATGGAGTAAGGTATGCAGGGGCAGCAGTAGTCACATTGCAAGGAACTGTATGGGCTGAGCCCCTACTGCCAGGGACATTAGCCCAGAAAGTGGAGCTGATCACCCTAACGGAGGCCCTAAAGGCAGGGGCAGGAAAAACAGTTAATATTTACACTGATAGTAGGTATGCGTTTGCCACAGCGCACATGCACGGGACAATCTACCAGGAGAGGTAATTTCTCACTGCAGAAGGGAAAACTATTAAAAACAAAGAAGAAATCCTGAACCTTCTAGCAGTTATATGGGCCCCAAAGCAAGTCATCATTATCCACTGCCCTGGTCATTGGAAAGGGAACCCAAAGGAGGTGATAGGAAACAGAAAGGCGGACCAAGCAGCCAAGGGTGCTGCTTACTGCAGGACCACTTGCCTGCTAATGTTATCCCCCACCCCTGGTGTTGAATGAGCTGCCAAAGTATACAGATGAAGACCTCCTTACCTCACAAAAGCTGGGCAGAATCAGTAACCCCAAGGGATGGCTGCAACTCCAGGATGGTAGGATCTTCCTCCCACAGACTTTGGGGTGGCAACTTCTATGCCAACTCCATGAAGGAACTCATTTGGGAAAAACAAAGCTGATTGAACTTATAAGGAAGGAATTCTTCCTTTCCCACCTAGATCAGCTGGCACAGGATCTTATTCAAGGCTGCGTGCCCTGCCAACAAACCAACAGTGCTAAGGTCAGTGTATCTACCCAAGGAGTCTGGGACTGGGAATTAACCCCTGGAAGACATTGGGAAATAGATTTTACAGAGGTAAAGCCTGGACAGTATGGGTATAGGTACCTGTTGGTGCTGGTGGACACTTTTTCAGGATAGGTAGAGGTGCTTCCCACTAAAGCTGAGACCACCTCAGTTACTGTCAAGAAACTTTTAAAGGACATCATCCTGAGATATGGCCTACCCATATCAAAAGGGTCAGACAGTGGACCAGCCTTTATTCCAAAGCTCACAAAAGGTATAGCAAAGGCACTGGGGATAAACTGGAATTTACACTGTGCATATCATCCCCAGAGCTCAGTTCAAGTAGAAAGAATGAATTGGACACTTAAGGAGACCTTAACTAAATTAACCCTGGAGACTGGCAAGGGGTGAGTGACCCTCCTTCCCTATGCCCTCCTAAGGGCTAGGTATACCCCCTATATAAAGGCCTAACCCCCTTTGAAATCCTCTTTGGACAGCCTCCGCCAATACTCTCAAAAAATTGGAACAGAAAACGTGGCAGAATTATCTAACCATAACTTGCTTCAGTCACTACAGACACGCCAAAAGGTTCAACGGGCTGTGATGGAAACCATGCAGGTGGCCCTCCAGAAACCAGCTCCAGAAATCCCTCACCCATTCCAACCCAGTGATCGGGTTTGGGTGAAACGGCATAAAACAGGCTCTTGCCCCCAAGTGGAAAGGCCCTCACGTGGTGATCCTGACAACACCAACTGCTGTTAAAGTCAATGGCGTTCGTCCTTGGCTTCATCACTTGCAGGTGAAAGCGGCCACTGACACGCACCCGGAGACATGGAAAATTGTCAAACTGGCCATCGAGGAGGACCCATTAAAGATAAGACTCTTGCTTGCCCCCAAATCCTAGTCTTACTCTTTGTGGGGCTCCCCCTAAGCCAGGCCTATCAGCCCCTCTCGTGGTATTACTATGCCCTGGGAAACTACTCCTGGGTCTTAATGGACACCGTCACGAGGACTGTAATCTCCATCACCCCAAAATCAGTTTCTTCCTATGCTGTCAGCAGTTTACCGGCTTGCTAATGCCACTCGCTCCGACTTAGCAAAAGACTGCTGGCT
>CAUYQG010123560.1:0-16901 GCA_963574415.1 Tarsius wallacei | reverse complement strand
AAAATATAGTCAATTAGAATATCAGCAATTCAACTTTAAAGAAGAATGCCAAAATGTTATCCTTAAGAACAGTTATAGTATTAAATATTTATATTATCAAATATATATGATTACGTATGAAATAATTTAAAAAATAAAATTAATTAAAATTTTAAAAGAATTAAAAATAAAAAAGAAGGGAGCAAAGCAAAAAATAGACAAAATAAGAAAAGCTAAAAATGAACATCATAACTCTAATTGCTCATCCTGTGAAAGCAAATTAATACCTTAAGCTACTGTGACAAAGGAATGATAGAAATGTACTAATGGTAAAAGGAAGAAGTTAAGGCAGATACAGATAATTACTTAGATACTTAAAACTTTCCTAATTCACTTGAAATATTACAAAGTAATAGATTTTAAATTACTACAAATATAAATGAATGAATATAATAATAGAAACATGTTTAAATTTCCAAAACTATTATTAACAATATGATTGTGCACGGATAGTTTTATGTGCATATACCTACAAATCTAGCAAAGACAATTTTCACACTAAACAATTTATTCTACAGTCAAATTCGATCAATTCAACAGTATTCACAGGCAAGTATCTTAATTTTTTTCAAAAGCTATTAATTTGACTCAGTCTTGATACAAGAACTGCAGAAATGCCCAATCGCTCTTTGTATTTGAGATCATTGGTATATTTCTTGAGATGAAAGAAGTTTGAGGTTTACACAGTCTTGCTCCTGTCATCTGTTGAGGGGAAGCTTAAACCCCGACCAGTGTTTTTCACTTAATATGTGTGCAGGAAAAGAAATGTATTTCTCAAGTCCTTTATCCCTATTTCTTTGTTGTCAGGAAAGGAAGCCTAAAAACATCCTTGTCAACTGTTTTTCTGTTAGGGTCTTCAAGCAGAAAGCACTGGTTTGACTGAAAGGTAGGATAATGTTAGGAATCATTCTTATTTCTAGCTTCCTAAAAACATCTGTCAATCAACTATTTGTATGTTCTCCTTTGGAAAGTACCTATTTTGTTCCTATTTTTTACCCACTTAAAAAGTTGGGCTATATAGGTTTATACAATTAATTTGTGGACTTCAAACACACACACACACACACACACACACACACACACACACCACACACACACATAGCCAAATTTCATTAGTAGTTATGTTTTATAAGTCATTGCAAACACTGACTTAGTAAATACTGAACAATTGCTCCTGGGGGAAACACAGGTTTAAGTTCCTGCAGGTTTCTGGTAATAACATTTTTGTCAACTTAAAAATACACAACCTGTTTTATGTGTGAGTCTATTTTAAAACACCTTATTTAATATGCTATATATTGTTGATTAATTAAAATTAAACCCATGGCCAACAATACTATAATTCATAACTGAAGGAAGCTTATTTAATGTATGCGTTTTCTCCATAAGGCAAATCACATTAGAAACATTAGAAAGCACTTTAGCAATAACTTTGGTGAACATTTTGAAGACATAATTCCTCCTCCCCTCAAAAAACACAACAATGAGAGAAATGTGGTACTACATGGACCGTGAAAAAGACACTTGTTTACAACATAAACATTGAAACAAGAAGGCAGAGGGTAATCTTGTTTGACTTCAGTTGGGAAAACATACATCAGGCTATTCAAATTTTTCACCCTTCTGTGAATATCCACAAACGACTGTGAAGGTACAGTGATTATTGCTTTTGGGTTACAGACAAATTTTAGGAAGCATGCAATTTTGCAAATATGGAATCCATAAGTGATGATGATCAAATCTGTATATACCATAAGTGAGATATACATGTATACACATGCATGTTGTATGCACATATATACATATGAGTGTGTATATTTTGATGCAGCGCTTTGTTCCATCAATGTGTTTTCTATTTTTGTCCAGTCATTAGCTTACCTATAACAATTCTCAAGGTAAATTTTTATGAACACATATATTTTTTAAATTTTATGAATGTCTATATTTTTAATTTTAGAGTTGTGGGGGACAAGTAAGGATTTACTACATAAGTAAGTTGAATTTGGAGCGTGTAGCCAGCTTGTAGCTCTCCCACTGATAGTGGACCTGGTATCCAGTGTGTTGCTACATGACTCCTCCCTTCTCTTTCCCTCCCTCCCCTACAGTGTCCAGAATCTGATGATCCCACCCGTGTGCTCATGTGATCAGGGCCGGATTGTGAGTCAGATGTGGTATTCAGTTCTTTGTTTTTGTGAGCGTTAACTTAGTATTATGGTTTTCAGTTACATCCATGTTGCTGCACAGGCCATGATTTTGTTCTTTTTTTATGGCTGCGTAATACCCCATCATGTTTATGTACCACAATTTATCTATTCCACTTTTGATGGGAATTTGGGTTGGTTCCATGTTTTTGCCTGTTGTGATGATTCCTACAGGGAACATACATGTGCAGGTGTCTTTTTGGTAGAACAATTTATATTCCTCTGGGTACATTCTCAGGAGAAGGACAGTTGGATCATATGGTAGCTCAATTTTTAGTTCTTTGTGAAATCACCAAACTGCTTTCCACAAGGGCTGAACTAGCTTACATATCAACCAACAGTGTAGAAGCATTCCGTTTTCTCCACAGCTTTACCAGCACATGTTGCTTTTTGACTTTTTGTGTGTGTGTTGTTTTTTTTTTTTGGAGTTGGAGTCTCTGTCGCCCAGACTGGAGGGCAATGGCCGCTCCCAGCCACCGCAGCCTCGACCTGCTGGGCTCCAGCAATCCTTCCGCCTCAGCCTTCCAAGTAGCTGGAACTACAGGCGCGCACTACCACACCCAGCTGATTTGTTGATTTATTGTAGAGATGAGGGCTCACCAAGTTGCCCAGGCAGGTCTTGAACCCGCGGGCTCAGGCAATCCACTCACCTCAGCCTCCCAAGGCGCGGGATTACAGGCTGAGCCACCAAGCCCGGCTGCTTTTTTGACTTTTTAATGATAGCCATCATTACCAGTGTTAGATAGTGTCTCTTGGTTTTGATTTGCATTTCTCTGATGAGTAGTGAGGCTGAGCATTTTTTCATGTGTTTGCTGGGTACTTGAATGTCTTCTTTTGAAAAGTGTCTGTTCATGTACTTTGTCCTCTTTTAAATGGGGTTGCTTTTTTTTCCTGTTAATTTGAGTTCCTTGTTGATTCTGGATATTAGACTTTTGTCAGATGAACAGCTTGCATATATATACACACACACACATATATATATATATATATATGTATACACATATATAACAATTTTAATTTATTTATATATAAGTATATATAAATAATATATATGTTTATTTGTTTATTTTGTAATTCCATGAATTATCTCTTTACTCTCTTGATGGTGTCTCATTGTGAAAGCATTTTCAGTTTGATGAGGTCCCATCTGTTCATCTTTGTTTTGGTTGTGTTTGCTTTTGAAGACTTGGCCATAAATTAATCTTGTCTAGGAGGGTGTTCTCAAAGTTTTCTTCTAAAATTCTTATAGTTTTAGTTTTACATGGTGATAGGTAGGAGTCCTACTTTATTCTTCTGCGTGTGGCTAACCAGTTCTGCTAGCAGGATTTGCTCAATATGGTTTTCTTTCCCCAGTGTTTTTTTTGTTGGCTTTGTCGATGATGAGTTGGCGGAAGGTCTGTGGTTTTATTTCTGGATTCTCTTTCCTATTCCATTGGTTTATGTGCTTATTCCTTTTCCAATACAATGCTGTCTTGGTTATTGTAGCCTTGTAATAAAGTTTGAAGTCTGAAATGTGATACTTCCAGCTTTGTTCCTTTTGCTTTAGCTATTCAAGCTCTTTTTTGCTTCCATATAAGTTTTTGCACTGTCCTTTCTAGGTGTGCGATAAATGATGCAAGCAATTTGATAGGGATTGTGTTGACACCATAGATAACCTTGGGTAGAATGGACATCTTGACAATATTGATACTTCTAATAAATGAATATGGAACATTTTTCCATTTGTTTGTCTAATTCTTGATTTCTTTGAGCAGTGTTTTGTAGTTCTCATTGTAATGGTCTTTCACTTGTTGGATACCAAGGTATTTTATTTTGCTTTTTATTTCTTGAGGCCATTGTGAATAGAATTGTGTTCTTTATTTGGTTCTTGTTGGCGTATAGAAAGACAACTGTTTTTGCCTATTGGTTTTGTATCTCAAGATTTTACCAAAGCCATTTATCATTTTAAGTTTTTTGACAGACTCTCTAATGTTTTCTAGGTATAGAATCATATCATCCTCTTTTCTTACTTGGATACCCTTGATTTTCTTTTTCTGCCTGATTGCTCTGATTAGGACATTAGTATATTGATGAATAGGAGGGGTGAGTATGGGCATCCTTGTCCTGTTTCAGTTCTTAGGAGGAATGCTTCCAGCTTCTACCCATTAAGCATAATGTTCGCTGCAGATTTGCCATAGATGGCTTTTATTGTTTTGAGGAATATTCCTTTGATGCCTAGTAATTAGAGGGTTTTTATTAAGAAGGGATGCTGGATTTTATTGAAACTTTTTCTGCATCTAAAGAGATAATCTTGTGGTTCTTGGTTTCACACCTGCTTATGTTTATAGACTTATGGACATTGAACCAACCCTGCATCTTGGGAATGAAGACAGCTAGTTATGATGGATGATCCTTGAAATGTGTTGTTGGATACAGTTTGACATAATCTTGCTGAGAATTTTTGCATCTATAGTCATCAGGGTATATTTGCATCTATATTCATCAGGGTAGTTGGCCTGTGGTTCTCTTGTCTTGTTGGATCTTTGCCAAATTTGAGTATCAGTGTGATATTAGTGTCACAGAATGATCTGGAGATAACTCCTTTTTTTTCAATTGCCTGGAATGTTTTTAATAGGATCGGTATCAGTTCTTCCTTGTAAGTCTTGTAGAATTCAGCTAAGAAATCATATGGCCCATATGCAGCTTTTGTGTGTGGGGAGAGGGGTGCGGGGGGGGAGGTTTCTTTTTATTTTATTTTATTGTTTATTTATTTATTTATTTTTTTGAGTTGGAGTCTCACTCCGTCGCCCAGACTAGAGTGCAGTGGCCGCTCCCGGCCACCGCAGCCTTGACCCACTGGGTTCCGGCGATCCTTCCACCTCAGCCTTCCAAGTAGCCGGAATTACAGGCATGCGCTACCACGACTGGCAGATTTTTTGATTTATTGTAGAGATGAGGTCTCGCCAAGTTGCCCAGGCGGGTCTCGAACCCGCTGGCTTAGGCAATCCACTCACCTCAGCCTCCCAAAGCATGGGATTACAGGCTGAGCCACCGAGCCCGGCTTATTTTTTTATTTTTTTATTTTTTTGAGTTGGAGTCTCACTCCGTCGCCCAGACTGGAGTGCAGTGGCCGCTCCCGACCACTGCAGCCTCGACCTGCTGGGCTCCAGCGATCCTTCTGCCTCAGCCTTCCAAGTAGCTGGAACTACAGGGATGTGCTACCACGCCTGACTAATTTTTTTTATTTTTATTTATTGTAGAGATGAGGTCTCGCCAAGTTGCCCAGATGTGTCTCGAACCCGCGGGCTCAGGCAATCCACTCACCTCAGCCTCCCAAGGCGCGGGATTACAGGCTGAGCCACCGAGCCCAGCTGGGAAGGTTTCTTATAACTGTTTATTTCATGGATTGTTATTGGTCTTTTTAGGGTTTCAATATTTTCCAATTTTAACCTTGGGCGGTTATGTGATGACAGGAATTCCTCCATTTCCTCTAGATTTTCTAGTTTATTTGTTCACAGATGTTCATAATAATCTCTGATAGTCTTTGTAATTTCTTCAGGGTTAGTTATGACATCATCTTTTTTAATTTCTGTGTTTACTTGAAGTTTCTCTCTCTCTTTCTCTCTCTCTCTCTCTCTCTCTCTCTGGTCAATCTGGGCTGGGGTCTGTCAATTTTATTTATCCTTTCAAAGAATCAGCTTTTTATCTTGTTGATTCTGATTTTTTGGCTTTTATTTTATTAAATTGTGACTTGTTTTGTCTGATGTAAAAATAGCTATACCTCCTGTCTTTTTGTTTTTCATTTGCCTGGAATATCTTTCTCCAGTCCGTTACTTTGAGCCTATGGGTGTCCATTGCAGTGAGGTGGGATTCCTGGAGGTAGCAGAATGTGGCAGCATGTTTCTTTATCCAGTTTGCTACTCTCTGACTTTTGAGTGGCACATTCAGTCCATTCACATTCAAGAAAATTATTCATGTGAGAGTTTATCTCTGTCAAAATGCTCTTAAGAGTTGTTTTATTTTTTTCCTTTCTTTTCTTATTTTTTGGGGGGGAAGGGCATGTTGTGGTTAATCTGAATATTCAGGTAACTCTGAGCTTGCCTGTGCTTTTGAAGTGGGTGAAACCATTCTTCTGTTTCTGTGCTTAGAACCTTCTTAAGCATCTCATGAAGGACTGGTTCAGAGGTGACATGCCCTCTTAGGACTTAGATGTTTGGGAAGGATTTTAATTCTCTTTCATTGATGAAGTTTAGTTTGGCAGGGTAGGAAATCCTTGACTGCAGTGACTTTTATTTAAGAACATTAAAGATGAGGCCCCAATTTTTTCTGGCTTGTAAGGTTTCTGCTGAAAAGTTTGCCCGTAATTCTCATGGGTTTTCCTTGGTAGGTGGTCTTTCCTTTCTCTTTTTTTATTTATTTATTTTTATTTTTTATTTTTCTAGTTGGAGTCTCACTCAGTCGCCCAGACTGGAGCGCAGTGGCCACTCCCGGCCACCGCAGCCTCGACCTGCTGGGCCCTGGTGATCCTTCTGCCTCAGCCTTCCAAGTAGCTGGAACTACAGGCACGCGGTACCACGCCCAGCTAATTTTTTTGATTTATTGTAGAGATGAGGTCTCACCAAGTTGCCCAGGTGGGTCTCGAACCCGTGGGCGCAGGCAATTCACTCACTTCGGCCTGCCAAAGGCGTGGGATTACAGGCTGAGCCACCGAGCCCGGCCTTTTCTTTCTCTTTAGCTGCCTTTAGGAATTTTTCTTTCATGCTTACCTTGTAGAGATGGATTACTATGCATCTTGGGGTTGGTCTTCATATGTAACACTTTCAGAGGTTTTCTGAATCTCTTGCTTTTAGCAAGCTAGGGAGAATTTTCTTGGATGACCTCTTGGAAGACTTGTTCCAGGGTGTTCTCAGTTTCTCCTTCTGTCTCAGGGATGCCAATCAATTGTAGATTTGGTTTCTTTACATAAACCCAAAACCTCTCATAGGCTTTACTCATTCTTCTTGAGCCTTTTCTTCTTATTTCTTTCAGACTAGTTTAGTTCAATAGTTTGATCTTCGAGCTCTGAGATTCTTTTCTCTGCCTGGTCAATTTTGCTGCCTAGGCCTATCATTGTGATTTGAAATTCCAGAATGGAACTCTTCATTTCCATGATTTCCTATTGGACCTTTCTTATATTGACCAGCTCAGCTTTTATTTCCTGCACTGTTTTTGTTGCCTGGTTGATCTTTGCATCCATCTTCTCGTGGTCCTCCTCGACAGTTTTTGCCATCCATATTCTGATTTCTACGTCTATCCTCAGGGTCAGGTCATTTGTTCTGGATGAGTTTTATTGTTTGGGGTCTTTTTTTGATGGTGCTTTGTTAAGGGTTTGTGGATAGCAGGAGTTTTTTTTTTTTATTGGTTCTTCTTCATTTGTGAGGACCAACTCTTCTTTTATTATTATTATTTTTGTTTTGCTTTTCTTTAGTTAGATACAGTTGCTGCTATTGGGGTCACCTTTTATTTTATCTCTTTTGTTTTAGTTCCACAGGGTTCTTCCCTGTTGTGTTGAATTCTTCTTTCCCCGGGGGTGGTAGTCTGTGAGGACCCAACCACTGTGGGTTCTGCTGCTCTTCTGGGTCTAGCTACCCTGGGACCTTTTTGATATACAAGAGCATTCCAACAGAGAAGGAGGAACCAAGAAGATCACAGGTACCTTCACCTTGCCATGTGCAGCTCTGCCTGTCTTGCTAGACAGTGCTTAGACCTAAGAGTGACTTTCTGATACAAAGGCTTTCCTGCAGGAGTGTGTTCTGATCTCCAGTTGCAAGCTTTCTGTGAGGATCTGGCATAGGAAAGGTCCCCTGGCCTCTGTGGCAGCACTGCTGGAATTGTAGCACCCTCCATTGCCCAGAAACACTTCAACAGGGAGACGGGTCTTCCTTTTAACTCCCTCCCTTGCTCTAAAGGCCGATCTGTGTTCAGAACTCAAAAACAGCAGAATCTGTCATAGCTTGTTCCAAACTGGAGCAGGCTGCAGCGTTGCCTGCCCTTGAGGTGAGTGAAGCTAGTAGAAGATCTTTTCTGCTCTTGTGGTTGGCCACCAAGCCCTGCCCATGGGGCACAAGAGCTCAGAGACTGATTGACTGTAGGTGTTCAGAGCTCTGATGGATTCCCCACTCTGAGGCACTGTCAGCATGCTTCTGTACCTTATCCAGGCAGCTTGCTGCAGGACTGGAGTTCCCTGTGGCTAGGGAGAGAGGAATTGTTGCAGACCATGTCAGTAGCACTCACCTCCTCTCACATAAAGGGCAGGACTGCGCGAGCCAGGTGCCTGGCAAGGATGGGACCTCCTGGCTCCAAAGCTGCCCGACTGGTCTCTCCCTTCCTGTCTCCCAGTGTGTCCCAAGGGTCCTCTGCAGAACGTGGGGGTTTATCCGCCACCTCAGCCTGCTCAAGCTGCCTGGTGTCAGCAGAGGTTGGGGCTTTCTTCGTTGGTCTGCCCTGCAGGAGAGGTGACGGTCAGCTCTGACTATGTGGCCGTCTTGGATCCTCCCTCCTGACAATAAACAATTTAAATATAGTCCAATTAACAAAAATTGTCCTGAATATGTACTGATGTGTATATCCCTATTTAAGAATTCAGTTAAAATGAATGTCACACAGTTATTCTATTTATTTCTATGGTGGTTTTAAAATGATTTAGAATATTTCAAATTTTATGCTTCAGAGTTTATAAAGAAATGAGCCAGAATCTATTTGTAAAGTTTCTAAGGTATACGTATAGATTCAATAGGTACAATATGTAGCATGGTCATATCTATTTTTTTAAATTAAAAAAAGGAAACGTGGTCTTTTATGATGCCAAGTAAAATTATTAACAAGTTATCCTTTTAAGTGAAATGAAATTAGACTACTAAACTTAACAACACTTATATAGGGTTTAATATGTGTCAGGTGTTGCTCCAAGTGCTTTACATATATTAGCTCATTCAATCCTCATAAAAATTCTGTAAAGAAGTGTTGTTGCTGCTATTTTGTGAGGATTACACTTAAGCCACGAAAGATATAACATTCTCCAGTCCATGTACCTTCCATATGGCAGATAGAATTTGTAACTAGATAGGCTCCCTTGTTGTTGCTTTCATTTTGTTGCCTCAGTCATACAACCTGCACTTATCTAAATTATTTAAAATGTTAAATGAAAAAATTCTAAAAATGGGGGTGAAGTAGAGAAATATTATAAGTATTATACAGAATTTTTTGAGAATTGTAAAGGCTCTGAGATGTCCCTACTTGCAGGCTAACTTGTTGCAAGCTAACAATTTCAAAAAGTTGGTAGAAGATATGAGACGCCTAGACAAATAATGAGAGTTCCTTCATTAGTGACAGCAATTGCAATAGCCAGAGATTCATTATTTTGTGCTGGTTCCCTGCCTCAGATCCAGTAAGGCAATAAAAAGAGAATCAGGTGATACACATACTGGGTTACCTTACAGTAGAGGAACTTCGAGCTTATAATGGATGGTCAGTATGCCTAAACAGGGCTTCAGGTGAAGATCTCATCTTCATTACTCATAGTAATAAATCCAGGAGAACACATTATTTCTATATCCTAAGGCCATAAGGAAGCATGTATTCGGAGAGAGCGGCGCTAGCTCTCTCTTCCAAGGAAAGTACTTAGCTATAAAAAAATTCCTTGCTGATTGCCATTGTTTGAATGTTTGTGTCTTTTCAAAATGTATATGTTGAAAACCTAACCTCCAAAATGATAGTATTAGGCGTTAGAACTTTTGGGAGGTGTATAAGTTGTCAGTGCAGGGGCATCATGAATGGTTGATGACCTTCTATAAGAGGCCAGAGAGAGCTCTGTTGCCCCTTATGTCATGCGAAGACACGTTGAAAACAGGCCTTCACAAGACACTGAATCTTGCAGTGACTTGACCTTGGACTTCTGCGAGAAATAAATTAATGTAGTTTGTAAGCTACCCAGTTTATGGTACTTTGGTAAGGCAGTCCAATGGACTAAGACGCCTAGTCCAGAAGAAAGGGCAGTTCACAAGATGTTCAGAATCGTAACAGAATTATGGAAAATTGTCTTTAAAAAATTATCTGACAATAGAGAAACATCTTATACCTAAAACTAAAAAAGCCATTAATAAAATGTTGGTACATATCATTAGGTACATGTAGATTAGGGCATCTACATGTAAAACAATAGGTACACACATGTCAAAAAGCAGGCAAATATCAAATTAGGAAACAACTTTCACAGTATAATGAAATGCAAATAGTGTGAAAGTAAATGTGTAGAAAACATAAAAGACAACATACTACAAATCAAGGAACAAATTGCAAAAAGCATTATAACTAAACAATTTTTACAAATGGTTGGTATTTAGAAAGAAACATCAATCTTACTATTAGTCAATAATATTCCATATCAGTTCTTGCCCACTGGAAGCTTACGCTTTCATGTACTGCTAAAAGTCATGTAAGTTGATAGAATACTTTTAGGAGGAATTTTAAAAATACTCATTAACACTTTAAGTTTTTTAATGCCTTTGACCTTATACTTCGATTTTTGTGCATCTGTCCATCCCTTTTACAAGAAATCCATGTATATGTGTATTCATAATAATTGTATTTAAAAGCTAAACATTTGTATCAACACAGATGTGTAATAATATAATTAAGTTGTATTAATAGACAAATGCCTGTAAGAGAATGTCCCAACTATAAAAAAAATAATGTAGGAAATATGTAATGAGAAGAAAAGTTATCTCTAATATACTTTAAAATAGGTTAAAAAATAAAGTACACTTTGAAATTTCTCTTAAAACAGACAACTACCATGCATACACATATGTGCGTGCATAAAATTGTAAAGTTAAACATGAGTTTATGTTTATATCATGGATATTTTGATATCCGAATATATAATTTATTTGCCATTTATTTTTACATAACTTTTAAAATTTGATATATAGAAACACAGGAAGTTGCAAAGTTCATACAAAGACATCTAAGTATCCTCATTCAGTTTCTGCCATAGTTGCAGCTTACATAATAAGAGAATAATATCAAAATCAGCACTTTTTACTGGTATCACACAGGCAGATCTGTGTAAGCACTACACAATCAAGATAACCACAAATTAAAACTATGAAACAGTGATAAAATAAATTGAAGAAGACACAAATAAATGTAAAAATATTCCATGTTCATGAATTTAAAGAATTACTATTAAAATGTTCGTATTAGCCAGAGCAGTCTACAGATTCAGTGTAATGCTTATCAAAATACCAATGACCTTTTTCACAGAAATAGAAAAAACAACCTTAAAATTTATGTGGAAATGAAAAAGACCCCCAATAGTTAAAGTAACCATGTGGAGACATCACATTACCTGATTTCAAAATAGTCATGGTAACTTAACCATGGGGATACGTTTTGAGAAGTGTGTCCTCAGTTGATTCAGTCACTGTGTGTACTTACCTAAATCTAAATTTTGCAAACTACTGTACACCTAGGTTATATAGTATAGCTTAATGATTCTAGGGTACCGATCTTTACATCATGTTACTGTATGGAATACTGTAGACAATGGTAGCACAATGGTAGTTATTTGTGTATCAAAGCATAGAAAAGGTAAAGAATTGCACTATAGCTATGAGGTTATGATGGCTACAACTTCATTGCGCAATAGGAATTTTTCAGGTCTAGTATAATCCCATAGGACCACCATTGTAGATGCAGTCTGTCATTGACCAAAATGTCATTATGTGGCACATGACTGTTTACTACAAAAACCACAGCAATCAAAGCAAACAGCATAATATTGACATAAACACAGACGCATAGACTAATGAAACAAAATAGAGAACATGGAAATAAATCTACACATTTACAACCAACGGGTTTACAACAAAGATGCCAAGAACGCACATTGTGGAAAAGATAGTCCCTTCAGTAAATGGTTCTAGGAAAACTGAACATTCATATGCAGAAGAATTGAACTCACTTCAGTTGCTCACCATATACAAAAATCAGCATTAAATGAATTTAAGACTAAAATGTAAGACCTGAAACCATAAAACAACTAGAAGACATGAGAAAAATGTTTTATAAAATTTAACTGGACAAGAATTTGCTCAATAAGCTCTCAAAAGCACAGAAAACTGAAGCAAAAGTAGACAAGTGGAATTACATCAAACTGAAATGCTTTTGCACAGCAAATAAATAAAATAATAAAATAATATATATCACATTTTCTTTATCCATTTATATATATATGGTCCCCAAAATGTATACACATTTTAAGAAAAGAAAAACTGTATTAAAATTTTAATACTCAATATATACTGATGACAAAAGATGGATACAAGTCACATTTGACTTCTGTAATTCCAAGGGGTGCTCAAATGGTTACAATCAGTATCCAGACACTTCTGATTATGGCAAACTAAAAGTAATACTTAGGTAACATTTCTTAAAATTTATATACATTTTTTGTTATATATACCATTATGTTTGTGTGTATACACACACACACACACATACACACACACACACACACACACAGAGAGAGAGAGAGAGAGAGAGAGAGAGAGAGAGAGAGAGAGAGTAAAATATTATTTATCTATAAGGCAGAATGAAATCCTGCTATTTGGAAGAACATGGATGAACCCGGAGAACACTATGTTAAGTGACACAAGCCAGGCATAGAAGATAAGTACTACATAATCTCACTCATGTGGAAAGTAAAAAAAAAATTGATCTTGTAGAAGTGGAATGTAGAATAGTGGTTACCAGAGTTTGGTGAGGATAGCCAGGTAGTGGGGAATGGGTACTTGTTCAACTAATAAAAATTTACAGCTAGGAAGAGAAAGTTCTGGTGGTCTATTACAGAACGGTGACTCTAGCAAACAACAATGTAATGTATATTTCAAGATAGCTCGAAGAGGATATTTTGAATGCTATCTCCACTGATAATAATAAATGTTTAAAGTGATGGATATGGCAGTTACTCTGATTATACAAAGTAAGCATGCATTGAAACATCACATCGTTCCTTATAAATATGTGCAATTACTATGTGTTAATTGTAAATAAAATACAGAACTGTTATCCCAAAGGTCTTACTACGCAACTTTATAATCCTTCCTGCCTCTCTGTTCTCCACCATCTCTAGCCACTGGCAAGTAGTAATTGTTTTGAGAGTGCTATAGGAACAGAATCATAAAACATATGACTTTTTGAGATTGGCTTTTGTATCACTGGGTATAGTGCCCTTAACATCAATTCAAGTTTTTTGCATGTGCCACTAGTTTTCTTTTCTTTTTCTTTTACTTTTTTTAAATTTTCATTTCTAAGAAGTGTCGATGGTTGGAGATGCGAGGGATTGTTTAGCCATTTCCTATTGAGGAACATTTAGGTGGCTGTCAGTTTTGACTACAAGTAAAGCTCCTATGAAAAATAATGTATAGGTTTTTGTGTAAATACAAGTGTTAAATTCTCTGAGATAAGCGCCCAGAGGTGCAATTTCTGGGTTGGATGGTAAGTATATGTTTAATTTTGTTGTTGTCATTGCTGTTCTTTTGAGAAACTACCAAATCTTATCCCATGTGGCTTTAACACTTTAGATGCTAGCTAGTAATGTAAGAGAGATCCAGTTTCTCCATATTCTTGCCAGAATTTGGTATTGTCCTTTTTTTTTTTTTAGTTGTTATGATAGACCCGTTGTGATATCTCATCCTGGTCTTAATGTGAATATCCTATTGCTAGTAATTTTAACAAATTTCTGTATACTTATTTGCCATCTGTGTGTTTTCTCTTTTGTCCATTTTCTAACTGGAATGATTTCTTTTCTTAAATATTGCGTTTGAGTTCTCCCCACAGTCTCCCTCTGCATCATTGGTCAGGTATGCAGCTTACAAATATTTTGTCCCATTACAACTCGCTCTCGTAGCAGTGTATTTCGAGGCACAAAAGATCATTTTGTCATGATTTTGATGAAGTGCCATTTGTGGATATTTCAGTTTTCATTTCATTTGATTGTAGCGACGTGGGGCACAAGTGAGGATTATCTACACTAGCAGGCTACATGCAGGTGAAGTTTGGGCCTCAACCTGATACTCACTCTCTCTGGTTTAGAACCAGGTTTCCAGTGTGTTGTTACATGCCCAACCTCCTTCTCCCTCTCCCCTGGCATTGCTCACAACTGCCCACCCCCCCTTGTGCTAATGTAATTAATGTTCAGGTCCCACTTTTAAGAGAGAACATGTGCTATTCTGGTTTTTGTTACTGTTTTTCACAGTAAATGCATTTTATATTTTTTTAATAAGCAAAAGTATTTTTAAATGTGGTTTTTTTTTCTGTTTGTTGTTGTTGTTGTTTCTTGTTTCTATTACTTAAATCTAAGAATTTATCCCTTTCACAAGCACCATTCTCTTGAAGTTTGGTCTTTATTTTATCATAAAAATTGCCTTTGGGTTTCCCGAAACATCACTGTCGCCCTCAGTCTAAGTGCTTCTAAGTGCTACTTTTTCTCACATAAAATGACCCCATTGTGTTGCTGAGTATTTGTGTCTCTAATCACTTGCTAAATTTACCTCCTTCTGATATTCTTATCAATAATGTTGCAGTGCAATCATTTTACTATGGCTCTACGAAGTATACATGGGAACTCATGATTCATGTCTCTGATCCTTTCTGGAGTAGCATGGACTCTTACCCGCTTCACACTTATGTATGCTCTAAATTTTTGGATAATTCGATATTTCTGAAGACTTTTCTTTCCAAAACACTCACACATAATTTTTTTCTGTGAAATCTTATAATCTCCCTGTCTGTACTGTTTATTCAGTTATTAGAATGCATAATGAGTATGTAGTAGCTATGAAAAATTATATGTGTCTATATATGTATAACTTCTAAATTTAATTATAAACTACTGAGGAAACTTTTCTGTTTGTAGTAATGTTGTCCAGCATACATACCACATTCGATGAATAATTAGGATTCAAACAGTGTGTGTGTGCGTCAGCACCTTTGGCATTTGTTCAGAAAGAAATCACAAGTGTTACACTGTCCTATGCAAAATCTGTTGTAAAACTATATCTAATGTCCTTAAGTTACTTGACATATAGTGTCCTCATTATTACTGTTATTTAGCAAACCTTTGCAAAACTGAGCACTTCCAAAAAAATCAATGACTTTATTATCTTTTGTAGTTTATTTCGATCAGGAACTTGGGAAGAACTCAGCTGAGCAGCTTTGGGCAGAGTTCTTCACACAATTTCAGTCAAACAGAGTCTGAGATAATGGGGCACTGGAGTAGCCAGCAGTTGTGGGGCATCTCTTTCTTTCAATATTGTCCCAGGCCCCCTTCCCGTGATGTCCTCAGAGAAGCTGGTAGAAGTTTCCTCACAGAATGTCAGGTGCAAAACAGTCAAATTACTCCTACGGCACCTGAAGGCTTTGAGAATGAGTATTATAGTTTGTAAGTCAAAATCTACGTTATTCATTACAGCCCAACCCCCGGAAATCAAATATCATTGATATGACTGAATATAGCACTAAAACTTCCAACCAACACGTAAAGCAAGAAAAAAAAATACATAAAAACCAGAAAAAACTATCTTTGTTTTCAGTTGACATAATAGCCTGTATAGAAAATTCCAAAACATCTACCAAAAAAAAAAAAAAAAAAATCCTAGATATATTACAAATGAAGTTGTATGTGGTCCAACAAAGTTGAGGACAAAAGATTAACTTATAAAAAGTAATTATATCTATATAATTACCAATAAATGCATTAAAACTAAAATAAAAAATACACTGCCATTAAAAATTGTTTCAAAAATGAAATAAGTGAAATTTTTGTATGCTAAAAACTGCAAAATCCTAAGAAAATGAATCAGTGTAGACCTAAAGAAATACAGAGATAGTTAATATGCATAGATTCAGTGTAGGAAAAAATGTAAATTCTCTCCAAATTTATATATAAGTTTAATGTAACTTCTACTAAAATTTTAGCATTTCTTAAGACATAAGCAAAATAGCTATAAAGTTTATATGGCAAAGATATTATAATAGCTGAAATAATTCTGAAAAATAAAAACATAAAATTGGAAGACTCACTCTATTCACTTTCAAGATATATTATTTAGGGATAGTGATTAAAAACAGTGTGATTTTGTCATAGTAATAGGCACATAGATAAATAGAACAGAGTGGAGAACCCAGAATTTGCTTCACACAATTATAGCTTACTGAATTTTTATAAAGCTGCAAAAACAATCCAATGGAGAAAGGATAGTCTTTTAAATAAATGATTGTCACATGCATATAAGTAAACATAAGTACAAAACTACAAACCTCAACCTAATTTTCACAACTGATACTTTATACAAAAATTAATTCAAAGTAGTTCATAGATTTAATTGTAAAACATAGGAGAAAATCTTGAGGAGATAGATCTTGGTAAGATGTTCTTAGACATGACATCAAAAGTGAGATTTATAAAACAAAAATTTTGATGAATTGGAATTAATAGAAATTTCAACGTTTCCTGTTAAGTTTATGTTTATGTCACTATAGGTGCCACAGAAATGATTCATTATAAATCAGAAAGCAGAGCCGGGCTCGGTGGCTCAGCCTGTAATCCCGCACCTTGGGAGGCCGAGGTGAGTGGATTGC
>CAUYQG010123558.1:0-34265 GCA_963574415.1 Tarsius wallacei | reverse complement strand
CAGCAGTTGTGGTGGCAGTGGCGGCGGCAGCGATCTAAGTCTCAGCATATCCTGTGTGGAGGGGTGGATCAGCTCAGACATAGGCTGCAGAGGCAGCCGTATTTAGACCGAGGTGGTGACAGTTCCAGGACCACAGCGGTGGTGATGGTGTCCAGCTGTAGCAGTGAGAGCGACGAGTGTCTAGACCGCGGGCGGCTAGCCCAGCCGAGCCGCTTGCCGTGGGGGCAGGGCGGGTCGGGTGGAGCCGCCTACAGCGTCCCGCAGCAATGATCAGTGGCGTTGGTATCGGTGGTGATCAGTAGCGATGTCTTGGCCGCAGCGGTGAGCTGAGCCGCTTGCGACAGTGGCGCTGCCGCCCCAGAAGCCGGTGGTAGCGCTGGGTCCCCAGCCGCTGGCGGTGGCGGCAATCACTGAGCCGCTTGCGGCAGTGGCGCCACCGGGTCGCTGGTAGCGGCTGCGGTGGTGGTGGTCCCCAGGTCGCCAGTGAGGGCAGTGGCACCTCGGGGCAGCGACGCCTGTGGCATGGGCGCCCCCTGGATCGCTGGCATGGGCGGGCCCCGGGTGGCCTCAGCGGCGGCGTCCGCAGCGTGGGCGGGGCCCCGGGTCGTCTCGGCGGTGGCGCCCGTGGCAGCGCGCCCTGGGTACCCGGGCGGCGGCGGCGCGCCTTGCGCCGGCAGCGTCCGCGGCGTGGGCGGGACCCCAGGTCGCCTCGGCGGCGGCACCCGCGGCAGCGTGCCCCGGGTGCCCGGGCGTCCGCGGCGTGGGCGAGGCCCCGGGTCTCCTCGGCGGCGGTGCGCCCCGGGTGCCTGGGCGGCGGCGGCGGCGGCGGTGCGCCTCCTACTGGCGGCCTCCGTGGTGTGGGCGGGGCCCGGGGTTGTCTCGGCGGCGGCGCCCGCGGAAGTGCGCCTCGGGTGCCCGGGCGGCAGCGGCGCGCCTCGCGCTGGCGGCGTCCGCGGCGTGGGCGGGGCCCCGGGTCGCCTCGGCGGCGGTGCCCGCAGCTGCACGCCCCGGGTCCCGGGGTGGCGGCAGCGGCATGCCTCGGGCCGGCTGCACCCGCGTCCACGGCGTGGGCGGGCCCCAGGTGGCTTCGGCGGCGGCGCCCGCGGCAGCGCGCCCCGGGTCCCCGGGGCAGCGGCGGTGCTCCTCGGGTGGGCTGCGTCCGCGGTGCTGGCGGGCCCTGGGTCGCCTCGGCGACGGCGCTCCAGGTCGCCGGCGGCAGCCCCAGGCTGCCGGCGGGGGCGGCGGCCGCTTTTACCTCAGGCCCGCTGTAATGCCTCTGCGGTGTCCGTGGACAAGTTCCGTGTGGAGAGCAGGCCCCCTGGGAGAGATCCGGAGTCTTTCTGTGTCCTCTTCTGCGGAAGTCTCACAGACCACGCTGCCCGGTCGCCATCTTGGCCCGATTCGACAAATTTAACAGATGAAAAACTGAGGAATAAAGAGGTTAAGTCACTTTGCTAGGGTTGCAAAGCCAGTTAGGTGATTGAAACAGGATTTGAACCCAGCAATCCACTCCAGATCTGTGCTTTTAACCTTAAGTTTCATTATGCAGGCCATTGGGTTCTAATGTTATACCATCCATTAGAACTTTGTAAATTATTTTATTCCTGTTGCTTTCTCAGGAGCTCCTCAATAAGACTATTTAAGTGAGTTGGTTTCAACAGGACAGGCTTCACTAAAATTATAAATCTATGCTTGGTGATATCCATCCAATTCTACTTGTTTTCAGCATAAAACAGAGTTTGACTCATTTTTGTGGCTGATTTTATGTTTCATTGAATTAACCAGCTATTTTGGCATTTTATATACATTTATGCATTGTAATAAAGTTTTCAATCGAGTAATAGCAAGAAGATTTACTCTATTTTCTTCTCTTAAATGAGATGTAAGAGAAGAAAATAGATTTTTAAAGATAGCTGGTTATTTCATCACATATCCAGTCAGAGATTTACAAAATCTTTCAGCATGTGATGGAACTTCTGATAGATAGATAGACACATTTTAAAAATTGTTGTTATTAATTTTTAATTGACAAAAATTGTGTATGTAGTGTGCAACATGATGTTTTGTAAGGTGTATATATTGTGGAATGGATAATACAAGCTAATTAACATATCCATTATGTCACATGCTTATTTTTTGTGCTGTGAATATTTAAAGTATACTCACTTAGCGATTTTCAAGTATATAATACTATATATACATAGTCACCATGTTGTAGAATAGATCTCTTAAACTTTTCCCTCCAGTTTAAGTAAAACTTTGTATCCTTTGACCAATATCTCCTCGAACCCCGTTCCCCTACTCAACCTGGTAACCACCATTCTACTGTCTGCTTCTGTGAGTTCAATTTTTTTAGAGTCTATATATGAGATCATGTGATATTTGCCTTTCTGTGCCTGTCTTGTTCACTTAACATAATATCCTTCAGGTTTTCACAGATTACAGGATTCCCTTCTTTTGGGGGCTGAATATGCATAGTATTCCATCATGTATATATACCATATTTTCTTTTTCCACTTATTTGTTGATAGACACTTGGGTTGATTCTGTATCTTGGCTATTGTAAATAATGCTGCAATGAGCATGGAACTGCCAATACCTCTTTGACATACTGATTCATTTCCTTTGAATATATGTCCAGTGGTAGGATTATTAAATCATATGGTAGTTCTATTTTTAATTTTTTCAGGTATTTTCATACTATTTTTTATAATGGCTATATTAATTTACATTCTAGCTAACAGACTATTCAGGGTTCTTTTCTGTATATCCTCTCCAACACTTTCTTTCTTTCATATTTTTTATAATAGCCAATTTAGTAGGTGTAAGGTGATTTTTCATTGTGGTTTTAATTTTATCTTATAATTAGTGATGTTGACCACTTTTAATATACCTGTTGGCCATTTGCATGTCTTCAACAAAATAAAAAACAGACAGTTGTAATCACATCAAACTTATAAGTTTCAGCACAGTAAAGGAAATAACCAAGAGAATAAAGAGACAACCAACAGAATAGGAGAAAATATTTGAAAACCAAATGTCTTATAAGGGGTAAATAGCCAAAATATATAAGAATCTTTAATAGCTCAATAACAAAAAAATAACTTCAATGAAGATATGTATTTTAATATATTTTAAATTTAACAAGCACTGGCAGGTGAAATTCTAATGCTTTACAAATATTAGTTTTCCCTTAAAGCCCTATACGTTAGGTACTATTAAGTAACAAATTTAACAGATGGAAAAACTGAGGAATAAAGAGGTTAAGTCACTTTGCTAAAGTTGCAAAGCCAGTTAGGTGATTGAAACAGGATTTGAACCCAGCAATTCACTCCAGATTCTGTGCTTTTAACCTTGAGTTTCATTATTCAGGCCATTGGGTTCTAATGTTATACTATCCATTAAAAAAACAATGTGTGTGTGTGTCACAGCTGGCATTCAAGTCAGAAGACTGTGAAATTTCCGGAACTGGATGGAGTAAGTACATAAGGTTCATCAGGTAGCAGACTCTGGTTTCCTAGTTATAAACCAGTAGCTGAGAGGAAAAAATATAATTCAATACACTGACGTATTCTATTTGGGACAGCTTGTTCTAGAACATATAAACTCATTTGCGTGATATGATTAAGTAGATAATTTCCAATGTAACTCAAAATTATTACATGCCTATTTGGGAAGACTGGCTGGTGTATGGGGCATTTAGAATTTTGGAATCTGACTTCGTATTCAATCAAATCAAGATTTTATATACTTCATTTCTGTTGAATAAAATGCAAAGTGATAATTATTTTTGAAATCTTTATTTTTAATGTACAAATTACAAGGCACATAAAATGGTGATAAAAATCCAGCTTTTAAATGCTGGTAATAAAAAAATACTGTGTTAGATGGAAAACCAAACATACCATTTTGTTACCTTTATTTACCCAATTGATTGGTGGGAATGAGCCTGGCAGATGGTTCCCTTATCATTTGCATTTAATTAGTCAGAAATCAACAAAAACACAGCAGAACTTCATGAAATGATATAGTTTTAAATTACCTTTTCTAAGGAAAAGTTTCTCTTCACTGATATAGTTTGTAATATACTATTCTGACTGTGTTTTTATTGCCAATGTATGGTGAACATTTAGGGATATATTTGTAGTGTATATAGAATATTTACCTTAGTTAATATATTTTATTGCTATATATAAAGCCAAATAATTAGAAAATGGTAAAAATAAGAGTGAAATTTTTTTTTCTACTTTATGTCAACAATTATTTTCTGAGATATTTGTATGTGAAAAGAAATGTGTTAAAGTGATATCAAGGTGAATAATATCCAAGTGTTCTCTGTTCGTTATCTGGACATGTAGAATACATACATATATCCACAATTTATATTTATAAATACTTAAATGTGTATACACACTTGTATATTTTCCAACATCCAGACTTGAGTAAAATGTATCACTGGCTTCAAAAAAAAAAAAAAACAAAAACCCTAAGGGACAGCAACAATAAAACATTTATTTAAGAAATGTTTTATTAGGGATTGGCAGTAGTGGGAAACTACCAGGGGAGGGGAGGTGGGATTGGCAGTTAAGGGAAACTGCCAGGGGAGGAAGGGGCACACCTCATCAACAGGGGTAACTGCATAATGAACATTTGTATATCTAATCCTGAATTGTACCCCACATCTTTAAAATAAAAATTTTTTAGATGAAAAAAAAAAGCAATGCTTTATTACCAAGAGTTTTGAGTCACTAGAAGATGCTAGTGAGTGAAAAAACACATAAAAGCTCTGAATCTAAAGTTTATCCAGAAAAGTTGGACTCTGGGGAAATAAATTTAAGGAAACCTTAATCAAATTTATTTTTCTGTTTTTGTGTGTGTTAATAAACAAATGATAGGTGAGAAAAAAATATCTATTTCCAAATAAGTCTTAGAAGTGTTCCCTGTAAGTATGACAAAATACCAATTAATAATAAAGAATTATGTAAGAATTTAATTTATAACTTTTATTCTTTATCAATAGTACAGAAATTGTCCTCTTCTAAATAATAACATGTCAAATTTATTTATATTATATGCCTTAATAAATTTTTTTGAATGAAAGACTATTGAATGACTCTACTTCAAAATTAATACTATGGACCACAGTTATAAACCTCTTCATCTGGTCTGATAATCTCACTTTATAGATTTGGAAACCAAGACCTAAAAACAAACAAACAAAAAAGTGACATTCCCAAGGTCAGGGCAACATGTTGCCAGAAATAAATGTCCTATACTTTTTCCATCAAACCATGTGCTACGCCAGAAAGGTCATAGTTTCAACTTATGACTTGTGCAGTCAACCATGATCTTGAATATCTTCCAAAAATGTCAATCTTGTTTACAGAGGCAATGTCCATTAATAGAAAATCCAAAACACAGATATTGAGTTAGAAATAAATTTGCATCCTGGCTCTACATGAGCTGTTGCATGACCCTAAGAAAGAAATGTAACCTCTCTAAGCTTTATCTGTAAGTGATAATGATAGTAATACTTGTATATGCTCCTGCATGGTGTGGATTAAACACATTAATTTTTTAAAGGACTCCTTTCAGAGCTGAGCATATAATAACGCTCAGGAAATGATAGTATCTTGCTTATTTCCTTTTTTATCCATCATTTTTGCCCAAATTTTACTACTGCTACACACATACACATGTGTGCATGCGCACGCACACACGCGCACACACACACACACACTCACATATAAGATCTCATCTTTCAGGGAGATTCTAGACCTTTTCAAAAGTGGTATATTAATTCTGTATTATGTTTCTTATAGAATTTGGTTGAACTCATTCTTTGTTGTTGCTGTAGTTTTTAACTGATGTTTCAGTAACACAGTGAAACCTAAAATCTGACCTTGCTATGTGAAAGTATTAAATTTTCTTACCAAATTCTTATAATTTACAGTTAGTTTTCAGCTGCTTTGGATGATTCCAGAGTTTATTTAATGTTCTTATGCTTCTTTGTCCAGATTTACTTTCACGCAAACAACTGGTTGAAATAGTGTTGAGTTAAAGATATTTTACCCAATTTTCAGTTTCCAGATCTACACTGAAAAGTTGTCTTGCACTTTACAAAAACATTTAATAGTCTCTAAATCAATATCTGTTGAGTGTATAGGCTTTCTAAAATTATATGTATACATGTACATATATATTTAAATATAAGGAATTATTTTTCCAGTCTTTAAAGGAAAGAGAAAAGATCATTCTTTTTTCTCAGCACTCTGAAGTTCTTTTGTATTTTCCATTTAATGTCAGCATCGTACATTCTTCCTTGTAGATGTGTTTATAAATAGTCATTCGGCTAATCTGGAATGATTAAGATTCTCAAATTAGCCTGTCTGTGCATGTGACTTATCAAAGCATAATTATCAAATAGTTTAAAGTATTGAAAAACTGTTTCTTCTTATTAGTGAGATATTCAGCAGAAAGATAAAGGTAATACAAAGGAGAATTTTAAAACAAGGGTTATATAGGCAATGAAAAAATATGATGTGAGCATAAGATGACTAGATTAAATATAAAACCAGTTGATTTCTACAGCATAACCTTTGGGTCATCTTTTCTACAAGCAATGAAGAATTTGCATCTCTGCAAACAAAAATCCACAAGTTAACATGTAACTTCACAGAAACTGGGTCTTTAGTTCACAGTAAATATTGAGCCAAACAATGATACATTCCTCAAATGTAGGTACTTAGGCAACCCTTGAGTGGACCTATTAAAAAATATTGTAATCTAATATGACTCTAAAAGTACAAGAAGTTCTTCTTTCATTTGACTTTCAAGTTTGGGTCATTTTGCATGACAGAGTCTGCCTATCTACTGATGCCAAATGACACTAAGAATGATATAGCAAGAAATATTTGCTTTTCAGCTAGGATGGTATGGCACAAGCAACTTTTTGAACTAAATTAATTTAGAGAGACTTATTGAAAAGATTATGGGTTAACTCAAATGATAAAGGATAAACAAGAATTAGGCCTAGAAATAAACTAGAAAGAGAGAATCTCAGTAGATAGATGCAGAAAAAAAGGTACATTAGTTTCCTTAAGCTGATGAAACAAATTGCTACAAATTTGATGGCTTAAAATAACAGAAATGCATTTTCTCACAGTTCTGGGGTCTAGAAGTCCAAAATCAAGGTGTTGGCAGGGCCATATTTTCTTGAAAACTTCTAGGAGAAGATATTTTCTTTCCTCTTCTGGACTCAAGCAGTCTTAGGCACCCCTTGGCTTGTGGCAACATGAAAGCAATGTCTACCTCTACCTTCATGACTGACTTCCCCTTGGTCTCTGTGCCTGTATCTGTGCCTGTGCCTGTGACTATGTCTGTATCTGTCTTTGTCTGTGTCTCTCCATATTAGAAGGATACCAGTTGCATTGATTAGGGCCTATCCTAATTCAATATGACCTCATTTTAATTTGATTGCATCTGCAATGACCCTATTTCCAAATCAGGTCACATTTACAGACACAAATAGTTAGAACTTTAGCATATTTTTGAGTAGTACACAATTCAAGTCATACCAGAAATTATCTTCACAGCAGCAATAAATTGGCTCCAACCATTTTTTTCTATCTTACATAACTTCATTCAAGGCTCAAAATAAGCCGGGCTCGGTGGCTCAGCCTGTAATTCCTCGCTTTGGGAGGCTGAAGTGAATGGATTGCCTGATCTCGTGGGTTCGAGACCCGCCTGGCCAACTTGGTGAGACCTCATCTCTACAATAAATCAAAAATTAGCCGGGCGTGGTAGCGTGCGCCTGTAGTTCCAGTTACTTGGAAGGCTGAGGCGGGAGGATCGCTGGAGCCCAGCAGGTCAAGGCTGTGATGCCCGGGAGCGGCCGCTGCGCTACAGTCTGGGTGACAGAGTGAGACTACAACTCAATAAATAAATAAATAAATAAATAAATAAGGCTCAAGATACTGGTAGAAAAATTCAGATAGACAAGTTTGGATCACATAGTCTTATGTTTCACAGAATTTCATGCATTCAGGTTGTGGGTGTTTTCCAGAGTAAAATTCTTTCACTGGAATAAATGCAATAGTTTCAAAAACAACAAATGCCCTCTATATCTTGTAATAAATCCACAGTTTTCTCCAGTACCCTAATCTACTCATTATAGAAATTTCAGTAAATTACCCTAATTTCATTAATCATAATCCTGACCTTGTAAATGCCTGAAAATGTTCTTAAATTTAAAAAAAAAAATCTAGATTTTTGTAGTATTTTTAAAAGTTCTTTGTTATGGAAATATCCTACTAACTCAGGTTACAACCAACTGCTGAATATTTAAAAGGAAAGCGGCAGGCAAATGAAACATGCTGTCTGAGTTTCTTTATTTTGCCATTGTAGGCTGACAAAGGAGTTTAAAAGTAAAAGTTAAAAGCAGTTTCAATTTGTGTGCAACTTGGAGATATACAACTGAACTCTACCATGCTGAGCACCTTTAATTTTATTTATTTGAAAAAGAAACAAAGACCCGCTGTGATGATGGCAGCAATGCCACCAGCAAAAATGGGTGTCATTCTACCAATATGGGATAAAGAGATTGGTAATCTGAGAAATACAGATGCTGTGTTTCTTATCTCTGTCTTGTGGAACTAGATAATAAAAATATGAGGCAGTAGGAGGAAGGAGAAAGTAATACCTGTACACATTTATTCTGGCTGAAATTTTGCCTCCATGAAGATACCTGGTTAGTATTTTGTTTGGAATGGATTCAGGTTATTGAATTGTTTTGTTTGCAGCTACTAATAAAGAGTAGAACTAATTCCCTGAATAGAAAATACTCTTGACTACAGTACATTAAGCACTTTCTTAATTAGCTACTTACAGTGTAATTGTGGAAGCACTTGACTAAAGTCTGGGTTGAGGTGTGAGGTGATAACATTCTTAAAAGACATGCACACGTAGAAATGGTTTAAAAATCCAAATTTTAAAATCTTTCTTAAGTAGTGATTTAAATAGAAGAAATACTGTATCCTCAAAGGGGAATTGTGCATTCACAATGTTCCAAAATACATCAAAATAAATGCAACATATCTGAATTTAGTTGTCATTCCTATGTGTTATTCAAGGAGAGGGGGAACATTCTTAAAGAAGTGGCTTCTAAGATTTTCATTCAGAATTGACACTTCAAGTAGAGGCTAGAGAATATCTGAGTGATGGTTCTCATGCATAAATTAGCTGATATAAATTGGAAACCCTATACTAATGTTTCAGAAATATATGTTAAGTAAGTGGAATTCTCTTTCACAGTCAGTCCCTGTCTTAGGAGAATGTAATGTTAGGGAAAGAATATCAAAATTGTGTTATGAGGGGCAGATGTCTTCTCAAACTAGCTCATAGAGTCTATTTTACATTCACCCTGTAGCTGGAAAATTATACTAATAAAAATCTCAATTCTGAGAATAATATTTTATGTTGAAAAGAAGGAAAGAAAGACAACTTACTCTTGTGCTGAGCTAAAGCATAAAATCAATATGAACAAATTCATATCAACAAGAAAATCTACTAGAACTGTTACCATATTATAATGACACTTTTTCACTTCAGGGAGTGGGATAATGGGTATATTTTAAAGGAGAAGTTTACTTCAGTAACAGACTATCTTTGGTTAAACTGTCTTGGGAAAAATCAACTTTAATTCCTCTCCTTCATTCAATTTATTCCTTTACTTATCCAGAGGGAAACAGAGAGAACCCGGGAAAATAGAAGAAAAGGGCTGGGAGAAATAAGACAAACACTTTTATTTCAGAAATATCATGGAGATAAACTGAGGGAACCAAATTAAAGGAATGTAATGGAATGTGCTGGGCACTGGTAGGAAGTTAGAGGTGAATACAGGGGAAAAGTTTCTTCAAACTCTCTGATATGCATAATTATGCATAACTAAATGTATAAACTCTATGGATGGTCCATGATACTTAATGACCATGAAAGTAAAGTCACAGTTTCTTATTTTTCTAAATCTATTCAAATTGTACTCTAAAAATGTAGTTTCCAGGATTGACAAGAAGTTTAATAGAGGTCATTTTCCCTAATTCTGTCTTATCAGTTGAATAATATTTAGATTCTGGATTTTACACCTTTCAGGAAAATGAAGAAAACATGTGAGCATCAATAAGCTCTTGTCACTACTAAGGATGCTCCTTGACCTGGACCTCAGAGACTAGAAGGGAGTGATCTTTTTGTAAGAATTTCTCACCATTTATTTATTTATTTTTTTTAAATTTTTTTTGAGTTGGAGTCTCACTCTGTCACCCAGACTGGAGTGCAGTGGCCACTCCTGGCCATCACAGCCTTGATCTGCTGGACTCGGGCGATCCTTCTGCCTCAGCCTTCCAAGTAGCTGGAACTATAGGCGTGCCGCCACGCCCAGCTAATTTTTTTAATTTATTGTAGAGATGAGGTCTCGCCAAGTTGCCCAGGCGGGTCTTGAACCCACAGGCTCAGGCAATCCACTCATCTCAGCCTCCCAAAGCCACGGGATTACAGGCTGAGCCACCGAGCCCAGCTCATTTATTTTAAAGTACTTCCCAGAACACCAGGGCAGACACTTTTATTGAAGGTCCTGCCACTTTACAGTTACTGAGTACTTCCATTGGGATATTCTTCCATGGTGAACCCAGAGCCTAGAATATGTCAAAACTAATTTCTTATTAAGATATGTTATCACTTACTTTTCAATAAGTTTCTTTGTTATAGGTTTCAGTCAATGTTATCCCAATGCTTTTTTTTTTCTTATGAAATATACACATCGGTCCATTCTTTACTAGCTAGATCTCCAAAGAGTATCTTACATGTGTTGTTCGTTCATTCATTTACTAGAATTTATTGGTTATCTCCTATATACCTGTATTGGGGGCTTGTAGAACATACTGTGGAGAGAGAACAAAGCAACAAAAGATACCAAAATAATGTGATAAGTGTTATGATAAGCATATGCATAGTATTTTATGGAAGAGTAACATCAACTAAGGCCTGAATGACAAGCAGAAATTAGCTAGGTGTCGAGAGAGGAAGGACATTGCAGGAATAAAGGTCAGGAGATACCGTCAAGTGCTAATAGTAGTGTGTGTGTGGCTGCTGTGGAATGAAGCTGGAAAAAGAAGTGAGGTCAAACTTAGGAAGTTGATGTAGGTCGTTCGTTAATGCGAAGCCACAGAGGGAATTTAAGGAAGGGTATGATATGGAAATAATTACATTTGAGAATGATCCCTCTGATTATGGTATGAAGACAGAGCAAACAGAGAGATTGTGGAGGTAGAGGTGAGAGATGGCAATTAGGCAGCTGTTCTAGTTATATCCAGAGATGAGACAGACATGAAAAACTTAGGCAGTAGGCATGAACAGTGGACACAGTTAATAGACCGCAAATGCTAAGCATTTTATATGTTATTTCATTTAATCCTGGCAACGTGTTAGTTACAATTGAGGAAGCTAAAACTTAAGAAGTTAAACAATTTGCATTTTGCTTCTGAGTTTCAAAGCTGAGATTTGAATTCTTAAATCTCCTTTTCCCCAAAGCCTAGACTTTTAACTACAAAAAGAATTAAGGAAGTTGGTGGGAAGGAGGAGGCAAAGATAAGGTAAATGAAAAGAAAAAAAAAATTCGGCTTCAGGTCTTAACTCTTGTTTGTGACACTTCAAAGACAAACTTTAATCTAAGACACTCTACTCTTCATGTTCATATTAATTTTTAGAGTCAGTTGTCTTATAGTTATAACTAGCTCAGTGACTAAGTCCGAATCATTGTGGCTTTAAAATAAAGTATTCTTAATTAAACACAGTTTGACCCTTATGTCCCCAATTCAAGCTGAACTCATGAATAAATGTTAAATTATTTAGTTTGGTAAGCTATTTGAAAGTTGGGATATTTCTGTTCCAAGTAAACAGGAATAAGCAATAACGATTTATAGAGTGCCTGACTTAAGCCAGGCAGTGCATAGAAGTGTGGAATTCATTATGTATTATCTCATATATTTATCACAGCTGATCCATAAGTTAGTAAGTTTTTATTGAACCCAGTTTATGTGCTATGCCAATTCTGGTCAGGCTACCTGCTCTTAAGTCAGCTGCTTCATAGAGACCAACGAAATAGGATAGAGATTCCAGAAGCAAAACCTCAATTCCTCAACAAACTCATCTTCAACAAAGCCTCCAACACAAACCACCAGGGAGAGGAAAACCTATTCAGTAAATGGTGCTGGGAAAACTGGCTGACCACTTGCAGAAGATTAAAACAAGACCACTACTTTTCACCATACACAAAAATCAACTATAAAGAGATCTAAGACCTAAACGTAAAACTTCAAACTATAAGAACCTTAGAAAATGTAGGAGATACCCTTATGGAAATTAGAACTGGCAACCAGTTCCTGATCAAAACTCCAACTGCCCATGCCACAGTAGATAAGATAGACAAGTGGGATCTCACCAAACTGATAAGCTTCCACAAACCCGAAGAAACCATCAAGATAATGGGGAGACAGCCCACAGATTGGGAAAAAATCTTTGCTAACTGTATATCTGACAAAGGCCTAACATCTAGGATCTACAAGGAACTCAAACGTGCCAAAACAAAAACAAAAACAAAAAACCCATCATAAAGTGGGCAAAAGATATGATTAGACACTTCTCAAAAAATGACGTAAGAGCCAGCAGATACATGAAAAAAAAAAAAAAAAAGCTCAGCCTCACTAATAATCAAAGAAATGCAAATTAAAACCAAACTGAGATACCACCTAATTCCAGTCAGGAAGGTTATCATCAATAACTCAAAAAACAACAGATGCTAAAGAGTATGCAGGGAAAAGGGAACACCTCTACACTGTTGGTGGGAGGTAAACTAGTACAATCTCTGTGGAAAACAGTTTGGTGATCTCTAAAAGGTCTAAAAATTGACCATCCATAGGACCCTGCAATTGCCCCGCTTGGAATTTACCCAGAGGAACTCAAATCACTCTGTGAAAAAGATACCCACACATGCACGTTTACTGCAACATTATTCACGATAGCAAAAACATGGAACCAACCGTGCTGCCCAAAAAGAGAGGACTAGATTTTTAAAATGTGGTACATATACACAATGGAATATTACGCTGTCATAAAGGACAAAATTATGAATTTTGCAGTAACTTGGATGGACTTATAATACTGAGTGATCTATCACAGAAACAAAGAATTGACTACCACATGTTCTCACTCATAAGTGGACGTTGAACAATTATCATAATACTATAAGAAAGGGATTGGCAGTAGTAGGATACTACCAGGGAAGGGAAGGGCAGGAATGGCAGTAGCAGGAAACTACTAATTATATCACTGTTTTTAAATTTATTATCTGAAATACTTTTTTGTGTTTCAAAACATTTTATTGACGATACATTTTGATTCCTTCCATAGTAATAAGTTTATATGTGTAACATTATTTTCTGTTTTTCTAGGCCATTTAATTTTTTTCTCCATTTTATTTTAGATTTGGGGTACACATGTATCCTTTTTCTGTGGATATTTTGTGTAATGGTAAAGACTGATTTTCAGGTGTCCTGTTCCCCAGATAGTGAACATTGTACCCAATACATAATTTTGGAACTCGAGCCCACCCCTCTGCCCTTATTGGTGTTTCCAGGGTCTGTCATTTCCATCTTTGGAACTATTTAGTTCCCTCTCATGTATAAGCAAGAACATACAGTGTTTGGTTTTCTGTTTCTGAGACAGTTGACTTGGGATGATGATCCCCAGCTAAGTCCATGTTGCTGCAAAGATATAATTTTGTTCTTTTGTATGGCTGCATAGTATTCCATGGTGTATATATCACGTTTTCTGTATTCAATCGTTGGTGAGAAATTTGGTTGTTTCTATGATTTTACTATTGTGAGTAGTGCAGAAATGAAAATATGAGTACATGTTTGATATATTGATTTATTTCCCTTTTGGTAGATCTCTAGTAGTGGGATTGCTGGGTCAAATGGTAACTCAATTTTTAGTTATTTGAAAAATCTCTGTACTGTTTTTCATAGCAGTAGAACAAGTTTACAATCCCACCAACAATGAATGAATGTTCTCTTTTCTCTGAAACTGCACCAACATTTGTTGTTCTTTGACTTTCTGATAATGGCCATTCTGATTGGTGTGAGATAATATTTCATTGTGGTTTAATTTGAGTTTCTCTGATGATTAATGAGGTTGAGGATTTTTTCACCTGTTTATTAGCTGCTTGTGTGTCTTCTTTTGAGAAATGTTTATTCATGTCCTTTGTCCACTTTTTGATGAAGTAATTCATTCTTTTCGTGTTGAATTGTTTGAGTTTCTTGTAGAGTCTAGATATTAGTCCTTTGTCTTATGCATAATTTGCCAATATTTTCTCATTTTCAGTAGGTTTTTTGTTCACTCTTTCTTTTGTTGTACAGAAGCTTTTCAATTTAATTAAGTCTCATTTGTCTACTTTAGTTTTTGTTGCAATTGCTTTTGGGGTCTTTGTCATATATGCTGTGCTTAGGCCAATGTTCAGAAGAGTATTTCCTAGGTTTTCTTCTAATATTTTTTATAGTTTCAGGTCTTACACTTAAGTCTTTAACCCATTTTAAGTTAATTTTTTTTGTATATTGTGAGAGATAGGGGTCTAGTTTAATTCTTCTGCATATGGCTAGCCAATTTTCTCAGCACAATTTACTCACTACGGTGTTCTCTCCCCATTGTTTGTTTTTTTTGTTGACTTTGTCAAATTCAGTTGGTTGTAGAGAATATGAGTCCTGTCATCTCGCTATCCTCCACAGTCACCATGAACTTCCCACTGACTCTACCACCTTCTCTACCAACTACCAGTTCCCAGGCTTCATCCAGCTGCTCAGTGTTCAACCCACCAGCTGTTCAGCAAGCATCTATGCAGGCACTGAGGGCTCCAGCTCTGTGTCCAACTCCACCACTTTCTGGAGCATGTGTCCAGGAACCTGACAGTAAGAATGAACAGGGATCTGGGGACCATACAGCGTGAGAAGGAGACCCTGAAAGAGCTGAACACCCACCTGGCCTCCTACCTGGATAGGGTGAGGAGCCTGGAGACCCAGAATTGGAGGCTGGAGAGCAAAATCTGGGTACACTTGGAGAAGAGAGGACCTGAGGTCAGAGACTGAGGACATTACTTCAATACCATAGAGGATCTGAGGGCTCAGATCTTTACAACTTCTGTGGAAAATACCTGCATTGTTCTGCAGATTGACAATGCCCATTTTGCTACTGATGACTTTAGAGTCACATATGAGACAGAGTTGGCCATGCCCCAGTCTGTAGAGAGTGACATCAATGGGCTCTACAATCATTGATGACAATATCACCCAGCTGTAGCTGGAGACAGAGATCAAGGCTCTCAAGGAGGAACTGCTCTTCATGAAGAAGAACCAGAGGAGGAAGTAAAAGGCCTACAAGACCAGATTGCCCACACTGTATTGATTGTGGAGGTAGATGCCCCCAAATCTCAGACCTCAGCAGGATCATGGCAGACATCCAGGCACAGTATGACAAGCTTGCTCAGAAGAACTTAGAGGAGCCAGGTGAGTACTAGTCACAGCAGATCAAGGAGAACACCACAGTGGTCACCATGCAGTCAGCCAGGATCAGAGGTGCCAAGTTGATGCTCATGGAGCTGAGACTTACAGTGCAGTCCTTGGAGATAGACCTGGACTCAATGAGAAATCTGAAGTCCAGCTTGGAGAACAGCCTGAGGGAGGTGGAGGCCCACTATGCCATGCAGATGGAGCAGCTCAACGGGGCCCTGCTGCACCTGGAGTCCAAGCTGACACAAACCCTGGCAGAGGACCAATGCTAGGCATAGGACTACAAGGTCTTGCTTACTGAACATCAAGATCAAGTTGGAGGCTGAGATCCTCACCTACCTCCTCCTGCTGGAAGACAGGGAGGACTTCATTCTCGATAATACAGCAGCAGCTCCATTCAGACCATCCAAGAGACCACCACCTGCAGGATAGTGGTCAATAACGTGGTATCTGAGATCAATGAAACCAAAGTTCTGAGGCACTGAGGTGGAGGGAGCAGGGCACCCTTTGGGGGAACAGGAGTCTAACAAAAAGTTCAGAGGTCAAAAATAAACAATCAGTTGGTTGTAGGGCTATGGTTTTATTTCTGTGTTCTCTATTTTGTCCTACTTGTCTATCTGTCTATTCTTGGACTGGTACCATGCTGTCTTAGTTACTATAGCCTTATAGTATAATTTAAAACCAGGAAGTGTGATGCCTCCACAGTTGTTCTTTTTTACTTATAATTGCTTTGGCTATTCAGGCTCCTTTTTGTTCCATAAAAATTTTAAGATTATTTTTCTATTTCTGTGAAGAACAAAGTTGGCATTTTGATTGGAATTATATAGAATCTGTTAATTGCTTAAGTAGTATGGCCATTTTAACAGTGATTATTTTTCAATCCACGAACATGGAATGCTATTTCATTTATTTGTGTCATCTACAGTTTCTTTCATGTGTTTTATAGTTCTCCTTTTAAAGATCTTTTACCTACTTAGTTAGGTCTATTTCTAGGTAATTTTTGTGCGTGTGTGGCTAGTGTGAATGGGATTGAGTTCCTGATTTGGTTCTTGGCTTGAACATCATTGGTCTATAGGAGTACTACTAATACTTACGTTGATTTTTTTTATCCTAAGACTTTACTGAAATCATTTATCAGGTCTAAAAGAACGAGTCATTTATCAGGAGACTTTTTGGAAGAGTTTTAGGGTTATCTAGGTATGCAATCATGTAATCCATGAACAGGGATAGGTTGGCTTCCTCCTTGCCAATTTGGTTCCCTTTTAATTCTTTCCCTTGCCAGATTGCTCTTTCTGGAATTCCAGTATGATGTTGAATAAGAGTGGTCAGAGTGGACATCCCAGTCTTGTTCCTGTTCTGAGAGGGACTGTTTTCAACTTTTTCCAGTTATATATGATATTGGCTGAATAATAAGTCATATATGGCACTTATTACTTGGAGATATGTTCTTTCAATTGCCAGTTTGCTGAGGGTTTTTATCAAGAAGAGATGTTGTATTTCGTTGAATACCTTTTTTGCATCCATTGAGATGATCATATGGTTTTATTTTTGCTTCTGTTTATGTGGTAGATTAAATTTATTGCATTGTGAATATTGAACTATCCCTAAATTTCTGGAATAAAGCCCACTTGATTGTGATGAATACTTTTTTTGATATGCTGTTGAATTCAGTTTGTTAGTATTTTGTTAAAGACTTTAGCATCTATATTCATCAGGGACATAAGCCTGTATTTTTTTTTTCCATTGGTGTCTGCCATATTTTCATATCAGTATGATACTGGTTTCATAGAATGAGTTAAGGAGGAGTCTCTCTTCCTCGATTTGCTGGCATAGTTTCAGTAGGATTGGTACCAGCTCTTCTTTGTATGATAAAATTAGACAGTAATCCATCTGGCCCTCGGCTTTTTTTTTGTTGTTGGGAGAATTTTTTTATTGTTACTGAATCAAGTCCATTGCTCATCATTGCTCTATTCAGTGCATTTATTTCTTGCTGGTTCAGTCTTTAGAGGTTGCATGTTTCCAGGAATTAATCTACCTCCTCTAGGCTTTCCAGTTTGTTGCATAGAGGTGTTCATAGTAATCTCTGTTGATCTTTTTTTTTACCCTGTGCTATTGTTTGCTATATCACCTCTGTCACTTCTAATTGAATTTATTTGGTTTTATCTCCTTTTTAAATTGGTTAGTCTAGCTAGAGGTCTCTTTTTTTTATTTTAAAGATATGGTGTACAATTAATGATTAGGTATACAAGTGGTCATAATACAGGTAAAATTTGGGCCTCCCTTTGGTCCCCACTTCACCTGGATTGAGATCAGGTACCCTTATTAATGTTATGTGTCCCTCCTCCTTCCCATGGCAGTATCCTGCCAATCTCTTTCTTAGAGTATTATGATAAATGTTCAGGATCTGCTTATGAGTAAGAACATGTGGTGCTCAGTTCTTGGTTTCTGTGATAGATCACTGAGTATTATTGATTCTAAATCCATCCAAGTTGCTGTGAAATCCATATGTTTGTCCTTCTTTATGGCCACATGATATTCTATCACGTACATATACTACATTTTTTAAATCCGACCCAGTTTCGATGGGCAGCATGATTGGTTTTGTGTTTTTGCTATTGTGAATAGTGCTGCAATAAATATGCATGTGCATGTTGTTTGTAGAATGATTTGAGTTCCTCCAGGTATATTCCCTGTAGAGGGATTGCTGGGTCATATGGAATGTCAATTTTCAGTTCTTTTAGAAATCGCCACACTCTTTTCCATAGAGGTTGAACTAGTTTGCATTCCCACCAGCAGTGTAGAAGAGTTCCCTTTTCTCCACATCTTCATCAGCACCTGTTGTTTTTTGAGTTAGTAACAATGTCCATTCTTACTAGGGTTATGTGGTATCCCAATGTGCTTTTGATTTGCTTTTATCTAATGATTAGTGAGGCTGGTCACTCTTTCATTTGTCTGTTGGTTACCTGTATATCTTCTTTTGAGAAGTGTCTATTCATGTCTTTTGCCCACTTTTTAATGGGGCTGTTTTGTTTTGTTTTTCCTTTATTTCTTTCAGCATGTTTGAGTTCCTTGTATATCCTGAATGTTGGGTCTTTGTCAGCTATAGGGTTGGCAAATATATTTTCCCATTCTGTGGGCTGTCTCCCGCTCTCTTGGTGTTTTTTGTTTGTTTGTTTTTGTTTTTGTTTTTTGCTTTGCAGAAGCTTTTTAGTTTAATTAGGTCCCACTTGTCTATCTTATCTCTTATGGCATGGACATTTGGGGTTGGGAACAGGAATTGGCAACCAATTCCTGTTCCCAGAAGCATGTCTCCTGCATTTTCTAAGATTCTTATAGTTTAATGTTTTACATTAAGGTCTTTGATCAACTTAGAGTTGATTTTTGTGTATCGTGATAGGAAGGGGTCCTGTTGCATTCTTCTGCCTGTGGTCAGCCAGTTTTCCCAGCACATTTACCGAACACATTTTCCTCTTCCCAATAGTTGTTGGTGAAGGCTTTGTCAAAGATGAGTTGTTTGAGAAACTGAGGTTTTGCTTCTGGAATCTCTGTCCTGTCCCACTGGTCTATATGCCTGTTCTTGTACCAATACCAGGCTGTTTTGATTATTGTAGCCTTATAGTTAAATTTAAATTCTGTAAGTGTGATACCTTTACTGGCAGTCTCTCAGTTTTGCTTATCCTTTCAAAAAAATTACTTTTTGATTCATTAATCTTTTGTATTTTTTTTTTTGTTTCAATCTCATTTAGTTCTTCTCTGATCTTTGTTATTTATTTTCTTCTGCTGGCTTTAGATATAGGCTGTTTTTGTTTTTCTAGCTCCTTGAGGTGCAAGGATAAGCTGTTAATTTCTGATCTTTCTCTCTTTTTGATATAGGCATTTAATGTTATAAACTTTTCTCTCAGAACTGTTTTTGCTGTGCCCCAGAGGTTTTGGTATGTTGTATTACTATTTTATTTTGTTTTGACAATGTTTTTATTTCTGCCTTAATTTCATTGTTTACCCAGTGGTCATTCAAGAGTGAGTTGTTCAGTTTCCATGTAGTGGTGTGGTTTTGGGAGCTCCTCTTAGTGTTGACCACTAATTTTATTCCAATGTGATCTGACAAGATGTTTGATATAATTTTGATATTTTTAAATTGAGACTTGCTTTAAGCTCAAGTATGTGTTCTATTTTCAAGAATGATCCATGTGAAGATGAGAAGAATATATATTCTGCAGTTGTTGGGTGGAAATTTCTGCAGATATCTGCTAGATTCTTTTGGTCTATGGTCCAGTTTACATTCAGTGTTTTTTTTGTTCACTTTCTGCTAGGGTGATTTTTACAGTGATATCATAGGGTGTTGAAGTCATCCACTATTATGGTATTGCTATTGATATGTTTTCTAAGTTCAAATAGTGTTTGCTTCATGAATTTGGGTGCTCTGGTGTTTGGTGCATGGTGCATATATATTTAAGATGGTTAAATATTCTTTTTGAATTGTATCCTTTATTATCATAAAGTGCCCCTTTTTGGTTTTTTTTTACTGTTTTTGATTTAAAGTCTAAGCTATCTGATATGAGCATCCTCATTTTGTTGTCCATTTGCCTAATGTATCTTTTTTCATTGATTTACTTTTTAGTCTGACTCCAGGGAGAGCAGCCTTGTTTCTGTGCAGAAACCAAAGTGCCTACAGTGGTTGATGTTGCTGAGACAAAGGCCCCCAGTCAAAAATGATGTCTTCCTCACTGACCCAGATTTGAGAGGTGTCTTTCTCTCTCACCAATTCTCAGGCTCCTCATGAGACAACTACAGGGCTAGAAACAGGAGAAAGAGTGTTCTCTTGTGACCTGAGGTAAGCAGATTTCTGATGGGAAGGTATGTCTCAGAAGGGACAGTCCCAACCTGTATTCCAGGGTTGCACTCACTTTTCTCTGTAAAGTGCTGCTGAGGGGGCTGTTCACCTGACTTTTGCTCCCTGAAATCTGGGTTGTTCTATTTCATTCTGATGAATATCCATTGTCCTTCTCAAATTGGGGTTCACTGTGTTGGTCTTTCCATACTATTTCAAAGTGTTTTGAGGTGAGGCAAGTTTGAAAACCTCTAATCTGCCATCTTAGGGGAAAACAAATATTTCTACATAAATTAATTTTTTAGTTACTTTAATTTATGGTCTTATGGAAAATATAAGAAAAGTGCTTGATTATTTTTCTTTATTTACCATTATTTGTATCATTATGCACTTAAATATTTTACTTTTTGATACATTTCAATTAATTGTCATTATTGTCATTTTTAGGATTCACATTTTCTATCTTTTTTGAGATAGACTTGTGCTCATAAAAATGCCTATAATTTTCTTTAAACTAATCATAGTAATAATGGCTTTACTGCTTTTGTTTCAGGAATGTATTATACTTATCTTGCAGGATTTTTCTTGTCCCAAACATGGAATCAGCCATCTCTCCAAGGTGTGCTGATTCCTTTTATTGGGGTAAGATATTTACTGTCCACAATCTGTGTGCTGAGGCTATTCACTAACACTGGACTCAATGAGCAGATCTAGAAATATTAAGTTAAGATAAAATACATCATAAATTCATTCTGGTAACTTCAATTCGAGTGTAGGGTCACAGATTTTGCTCAACTTCTTTACTTTATATTTCTTTTGCTTCAACAATAAAAAACTATGTTTTCTAATGACACAAATTAATATTTGCTGCTTTATCCAAAAATATGTTGATAATAATTCAAAATTAACAGCATTAATATTAATAAATATTATTAGAGACGAGGTCCTCCTCGAGTGAGTGTGCAGATAGTGGGGGCTGGACTGGGCAGGAGGATCACCAATGTGCAGCTCGCCATCTTTGCCAACATGCTGGGTGTGTCGCTCTTTCTGCTTGTCATCCTCTACCACTCCATGGCCGTTAACAACCCCAAGAAGCAGGAGTGAAAGTAGCGCACACCCCAGGACCCCAGGACATAGTCTGAGGCAAGATAGAGGGTGTGAGGGGCATTCACACTTTACCTCATCCCTCCTGCTCATCACAACATACAAAGCAAGTACACCTGGATTTTTCCAAACAACTTTTATGTCCTCAAAGTCTTCCCTAACCCTATGGAACAATAAGCTGCCACTGAATAGGGCCCAGTAGAGGGGCTGCAGGGCTGCTTTCTTTTTATTCATATATATATACATATATATATTTAGAGGTAACATTTCAATATTTTTGTTATATCTCATTATCAAAATATATTCCACAAAGCTTGTACAAATCACTAGAATTCAAATTATATTGACATAATTCTCTTTTTCACCATTAAGCCACTAACTTAAACACAGGTTATTTTGTTTTATTCTTCCTTGGAGCTTAAGGATTGCTTGTTTCTATATTATATGATTATAAAGAACTTGCTTGCTTCCAAATTTAAAACCAAAATAATCAAGGCTGTTTCTTCTAGTTTCTTCCTTTCTCCTCCTTTTGATATAGGTAACCATTATTTTTATTTTCCTTTTCCAGACATGCTTTAAACTTTAAAGTTAACTTATTATACATACTGTTCTGCAGCTTTGTTGAAGTATAGTAGTTTAGTTGTCCATAATATAAATTTAACTGTAATTTTGTTTTGCTCTTCCCATACTAATAAATATTCAGGCATTTTTTTCCTATTGCTATAAAGGATGTTGTGATAAACTAATTTTTACATAAACCTTTGACTGTCCTCTCATTATTTCTTTAGGATAGCTTCTCAGAAGTATAATTTCTAATTTGAAGGTAAATATTTTAAGCTTTGTCCTATAAATGCCAAGTTGCTTTGCTCAGATTTGGTATTCAAGAGCACTTTCTACCCTACTATTTGAAGTCCAAATTGTCTGCACTGACAATCTCACATGAATATGAAAGTCATTATGGTATATCCCATTTCTGTAACATTTTTTTTCTTCAGTGAATTTCATCAATTTAAAAGGTAATGAAATTTTGTATGAAATTTCAAATCATTCAAAACAATACTATAATGCAGAACTTTTAAATCATAAACCCATAAAATGTCTGCATTATACGTTGGCATTTCCATAATGATGTGAAAGTTTTATTTCTGATTTCCTTATTCTTTCCAGTCTCTAAGCACAAAGTATTTATGGGAGAGAGGTCATGATGTTCATAACTTCTTCCTTTCTACCTTAGAATCCCACTCAGGTCTGACTTTTCCAACTCACCTCTTTTTGTTCTCACAATCCCTATCTAACAACATTTACCCATTTTATGTTGGTTCCCTCAGGACCTTCATGAATGAGAAGTAGCTGATCTGAAAAATTGATAAGAAACACAAAATCAGTCCACTGTGCTATGTGGTTACCAGAAAAGGTAATGTGATAATATTAAAGTTACAAAAGTAGGTGTCTATATTATGTGGGGTTACACCACATTTGGAGTATGTATTATTGAAATAACGATTGTGTACTAATTAATTATTAGGTACTATGCAAGGGTACTGAGACTACAACCAAAAGCTTCATAGATTTCTCCCGCTACCCTGATAAAGCATACAATCTTGTGGACGTATAGAAAAATATGCAATTGCAAAAAAAAACTGGGGTAGCCAAGGCAGTGAGAGTAATTTAGCTGATTCTTATAAGCAAAAAAAATCAAAAGAATGGAATTTTTAACCCAGGAAGTATAGGTGAAATAGGATCATGCTCCAGACTAGAAGTTAGTTTAGCAATAAATATATTCTTTGTCAAATAGACATAAGAGGACATACAGGAAGTTCTCATGTTGCATGATATCATGCTAACTGAAACTAATGCATATCAAAAATATGTGGGAGCTATGCAGAGCGAATCTAGGTTCCCCCACACACATTTATGTTAACATAGTGCTCTGCAAAGTTAAGACTGACTGTACTCTGATTCAAGTGGATGGGGAGTTTTGTAGAGAAATTCTAGAGCGTCTACAGGTTCCAGTTGCACCTGCGAGTATTTGTGAGACCCTTAGAGTTTATCAGGGCACAGTTTGAAAACTAAAATGAGAAGGTGAAGAAGAAAAATGCCTGTTTGCTTTTATACTATTATAGGCCTGTCTCTCAGTAATAAGCTTAGAAAATAAACAGATGAGCGCTCCACGCAAATATGTAAGATGGGTAAATACATGAGCCAACACTTCTTCTGCTTAGATGCCCAGGTTTCAGCATATTAATTCCTTCTATGCTAACTCCTTCACAATGAATATCACATTAAGCACTAATCATTTCTGAAGTTGTGATTTATAATTTGCCTCTGTCCTCTAGTATATACAATCCATGTGAGTAATAATTGTGCTTAACATGACCTTTATTTTATACAAAATGACTATAATAGGTGCTGACTAAATAGTTGTTGGTTGGATAAATTAAAAAACATAAGGAGGTAAGAAAATAAGGAATGAATGAAGGGAAAAAGAGAAGGAGGAAGGAAGAGGCAAATATGGAAATAACTTGTCTATATGACTGGTGATTGCCTCTAGCTTTCAGATTTTGTAAACTCTATAGATGTGGTAACAGATACAAACAGGTTCCTGGGTGCAGCTACTGACTTTTATACCACTACTACTTGCATTGCCAGTTAACCTGTACTGAGATTACTCTGCCCTATGCCCTATGTTAAGCTCTTTGCAAGTTTCATATTATTTAATCTTCAAAATTCCTGAAAGAAGCAATAACTTTTATGATCCCCACTTGATGGTTCAGAGAGTATATGGGTAATGTGCTGCTAATGCTTTTGGTAACTGCCTCCATGTTTTGACAACTCCAAAGAAGCTCAAAATCCTCTGAAATTAAGACAACATTTAGTCTTTTTGAGTCCTAAATTTCAGACACCGTTTTGAACTGGAAGGGTAGATTTAAAAGAGGTATGTGTCTTTCTTTTCTACATTACATATTCCATCGTTTCTGTCTGTGTGTGAACAGACTACCCCTATTTATTCCTCTAAAAAGAATGAACAGAAAATGCCCCCTGCTAAGAATTACACAGCCACAAACACATGCTGTGTCTCCTTGTCATCCTGGAGTGGCTTGAGAAATCAAGCAGTGCAAGGTATATATTTTTTTCAGTCTTTCTTGCCCAAAGGAGTGAGTCAAATTCAGTGAAATATGACAAAGTGCTTTGAGATCTGAGAAGCAAATTATACTTATTCAAAGCATTGCATGTATGTTAAAAGTGGTTTTATGCCCTTCAAAAAAGAGTATCTGTGTTCCCCTTGTATAGGTTTGTACTTTGAAGCAGTAGAGAAATAAAAAACTTATAATTTGATCTTTTCTGCTATGGGGGACACTTGCAAAGATTTGAGGAATAATAATAATATGATGCCTTCCACTCTGAATTTTTAAATTATATATCCCCTGTGGATTTCCTAAAATAAGACTAAGGCTACTGAGAAGAATATTGCTTTCTAAATGAAGCTGATACTTCTTGACAATTCTTCGTTAACAAATTCACAATTTAGGAGCAACTACTGAGTTGTGAATGCAATGTATTGACTATTTGAGCAGTTACTAAAAATCTATATACCTGGAGCAGTTATCCTTGCCAGGGTTAAGTGCATTTTTTAAAACATTTTTCGCTGATACTCCCCAAGAGGGAAAGTAATAAATAGCCCCATCTTTTGTGCTTCTATTTCTGCTGCATTAATCTTGGAGTTTAGTATTAGTGTAATCATTCTTTCATATATGGTAAATGCAGTTCTAAAATCTTTGGGGACCCTTTTTGAAATGTTCTCTTAAAACGTGGGGGTACCAGTTGTAGCATCTGTGTTCCGGTACAAAGTGTATTTTATGTAAGTGTAAAATACGTTTCATTTCCAAAGTAACTCAAGAGTCTATTAAATATAAGAGCCTTCGCCATCACAGCAATCACATTTAAGGAGATTAGAAGGAAACAAAAGACTTCCAACCATAAAGACTAACTGCTTGATGCTTGCTTTCCTCTTTTCTTTTAATCCCTTTGTGTTACATTATTGAATAGGCCTCTTGGCTCGGACTATTCATCCTGATCACTGGGTCACCGGTGCTCCCATCACCTGCCACAGGCCTGCTTCTTGCAAACCAGATCCCAAATGCACAGGCTTCTTATGCAGGCAATAGCCCAAAGAGGATAGCTCAGATTTAAATAAGCTTCTTGCCTTTTGGAAACTGCCTCCATGGTTTGCAAATTCCACAGAATCTCAAGTTCCCTAAAATAAAGACAAATTTTTACTTTGTAGTCCTTGATTTGCTCTGGACCCTAGACCTTTTAGAGGAGCAAATGTAAGTTACCTATCTTCCCTCCAGGGAAATGAAAAGCCCATATGCATGGAGTATTGCATAGAATTTCCAAGATATAGTACTAGATATTTCTTAAATTCTGTTTCTATTTATCTTATCTGGCGTTTGCAACAACAAACAAAAAAAGTAAAATGGACTTCAGTCTGTCTGTGGAATATTTATTAAAAAGACTTTTCCTCCTCTCATTTGTCTGGGTTATGAATACTAGTTTCTAAAGCAGACAGATCTTGAAATCGTAGAGGAACAACACAATATGTTCTGTGTGTGTGTGTGTGTGTGTGTGTGTGTCTTTTTTCTCTCTCACCAAATTGATATGGTCAGACATTTCTTTTTTAACCTATACTGGTGGTGTGTGTCTTCTGAGGAAGATGATGATGGCAAAACCATACAGAAATCATTCACCTTATAATATACATTAATTCAATCATTTTGTCATTACCCAGTTTCTCTTACAGGTAGGTAGAAACATCTAACTAATTCTGGCCAAGATGTTTCTACCTACCTGTAAGAGAAACTGGGTAATGACAAAATGATTGAATATTTGATGTATATTATCTACCCATTATCTCTCTCTGTCTCCCATTCCTTGAAGACAGAAGGAGACAGAAACCAAGCCATATTACCCTTCAGGGTTTAGATCAGGAGTTTATTGTGCCTTAAAATAATAGAATCAAAATATATGTTTATACTTGTAAAGAAGACCCACTCAGAAGAACGTTTTGTTGTCTTAGAGTGCTCATCTCAGTGAGAAAAGTAGTTGAGATAGTTATAATTAGAATTCTTTCTTCTTTGTCTGGGTTTTAGAATAAAATAGTATGTGCACATACACACACATACAAACACACACACAGCCAATGTAATAATGTTGATTAATGAAGCCAGTAGAATTATAGCTCTTCAATGATAGAAAAAAGTTTAGAAAATACCATAATAGTTCTGAAATCTTGACATAGAATGATGACTGATAGAGTTGATGTTATATCGGTATTGTTTACAAAATACTCAAGCTCCCACTTTAAACTCCGACTTTCTCTTGGAGAGATGAGAGATGAGAACCTGCAGGTTTAAGCAATGTTCCAGGAGGAACCAACTGGAAGACATATCTATACGGAGGAGAAGTAGTCAGGTTCTATGAGAGTCTTCGACCAGTGTAGCTAGAAGAAAGAAAGGGAGAAACTGTTGAAGCTTTGTGATCGATTGTTTCTTTTTCTATCTAATCCTTTTATTCTCATATCCAATAAATGTGCTTTTCATTTTTTATGAGTGCCTGTTAGTAAATATACCTTAAATCAATTTTATTGTACATGTATGCTTAAGGTAACTGAAATAAATCATTAATTCATAAGGTTAATTCATAAAGCAACTGCGACACTTCTTAAAGCCTACACATTGATGACATTTATTTATTAACTATCTTCTGATTTCATAATGTTTTCATCTTGCATCAGTCATTTGGCTGTCTCATTCATCTATTTACTCAACAGATATTTATGAGGCCTCTACTATGTGCCTACAAATTCTTCAAGTATGGAGGATACTGTTACAGAGATTTGTTCTCTTTTTTCCCTGAAGCAGTGATAAAAAAGAGGCCATGGAAACAGGGTATAAGTCTCAGAATACCTGTTTACAATGTGTTTCACTGACAAAATAAATAGAAATCTAGAATTGTACAATTCATAAGTCTGTAACTCCGATGCTGGAAGCCTGGGTATTATATTTCACAGACTCCCATGTCTCCAGGGCTCTGGATTCAATTTCCATCTGCCAATGAGATACATCTGCACAAAATGTGGGACATATAAGAGAGAGAAGGTCATCTTCCTCTGGCAGTGGAAGCTGATATGTTGGTCTCAGCAGACGTGAGCATTTGCAGTCTAGCTAGACTTCACATTCTCTGACAGCTCAACTTTGGGACTGTGGGGCATTGTGATTTCCTGGGTAGTTTCCTGTGGTTTTCTTTTCTAAATATGTTTCAGTGGCAGTAGCACCTTTCTGGCCTTCTGAATGCAGTTTACCAGGTGTGACCTAAAGACATAATAGCAGTGTCTCCCACCCCTGTCTTCCATTCTTGCTGCCTTCTAAAAATTTGCCAGCACCTAATTCCAAATGTTAAGTCCTTTTCTGTTGGAAATATCTGCTTTTTTTTTTTTTTTGCGTGCTGGGAAGTCTACTGATACAATGATTCTTTGCTTTACAAAAGAATTATTTATTTTCTAATGGGATTTATTGTGGAATCTGGGTACCCAGCAAAACATCAGTTCTGTTTGTTTTTAATTTGTGTAAAGTAAGGATCTCCAATTTGTCTGCTACATGTGTATCCAATATAATGAGTTAGAGCTGCATATTGGTCTGCTAGAGCTGCCATAACAAAATACCATAAACTAGCAGGCTTAAACAATAGACATTAATTTTCTCATAGTTCTAAAGTCTGGAAAGTCTAAGATCAAGGTTGGCAGGGATTGGTTTCTGGTGAGGACTCCTTTCTAGTTTGTGGATAGACCACCCTGTGTTCACATGGTGGTTTGCTCAGGGCACACAGGGGAAGAAATGGGAGGAGAGAAGAGAGAGAGACCTTTCTTTTTATAAGGCCAAAAATCTTATTGGATTAAGGCACAACCTTTATGATTTCATTTAATCTTAATTATCATCTAAAGACCTTATTTCCAAATACAGTCACACTGAGTGACACAGCTCAGTCCATAGCAAGTTGATATTCAGCAGATACCAGCAGGTCAGCCATACAAATTGTTTATAGCCAATAACTGTTTTTGACTCATCAATGCCCATGTTGTATCCATCATTAAACATGTTTACTTTTGTTGTCAACTATAATTGAGATGCTGAAATCATCTTATAATTCTGTTAAGTCTTACCTCAGGCCTACTTCTTGTCTTGAGGTAAGACTTGACAGAATGATAAGAACTTAAAGTTATCATTGGATATTCTCTACTGAATTATCAAACATGCAATTAAACCAACATAGGGATTCTTGCTTCAGATATTAGAGGATAGAAAATTATTATTATTTTTTATTTTTATTTTTTTTGAGTTGCGTCTCACTCCGTCGCCCAGACTGTAGTGCAGTGGCCGCTTCCGGCCACCGCAGCCTCGACTTGCTGGGCTCCGGCAATCCTTCCACCTCAGCCTTCCAAGTAGCTGGAACTACAGACGCGCACTACCACGCCCGGCTGATTTTTTGATTTATTGTAGAGATGAGGTTTAGCCGCCCAGGTGGGTCTTGAACCCGTGGGCTCAGGCAATCCACTCACCTCAGCCTCCCAAGGCGCGGGATTACAGGCTGAGCCACCGAGCCCGGCTGAAAATTATTTTTGCTCCAGTCCTATATCCCTAAAGTTGACCTAACATGGGCCCTTCATTTATTCATGTCCTCAATAAATTGTATTGAACTCTTTCTATGTGGCTGCCCCTAAGTGCTGGTCCTACAGTGGTAAGCAAAACAGACACAAGCTCTGCTCTTACTAAGCTTCTTCTCTAATAGAGGAGATAGTCATAATCAAATTATAATGCAAGCATGCTCTTATAGCTGTAATAGATATTATAAAGAAAAAGAGCACCACCAGTGTTTCAAGAAAAAGTGATGACGATAAAGGGTGCTGATGTTGCCAAGAGGCCAAAAAAAGATGAATGCAACATTGGAGAAATCAATGAAACTCTAGAGAGTGCTGTTCCAGGGCTGGCATTGCTGAGGGAGCCAAGTACAAAAGGATGAATTGCGACGAAATGTGGCAAAATCAAAACAGTAAGTTGATGCCCTTGTCTTCCTTCCTTCCTTCCTTTCTTTCTTTCTTTCTTTCTTTCTCTCTCTCTCTCTTTCTTTCTTTGTCTTTCTTTCCTCCTTTCCCTTCCCCGTCTTTCCATCCTTCCTTCCTTCCTCCCTCCCTTCCTTCCTTCCTTCCTTCTTTCTTTCTCTTTCCTTTTTGAGAAGTTTGACCATTAAATGGGGAGAGTTAAAGTTGGATTCTTCCCCTGGAAATCGTATCATTTTGTGTCAAAAATGTTTTAGGTAGGTAGAGCTTCCATGGAAAGGCAACCCCCACCCCTTTGCAATAAAACTAGCCAGTAAAAGATGCCTAGACACCTTATGCAGTCTTCCAGAAACAGAGCTGAAAAGTATCTCTTAACATTCCTTGACTATATAAAAATGAATCTCATTACAACTATGAAGTCATATGGCTGAGGCAAATGTTTAGATAGAAGAAGAGGAGGAGGAGAAAGAAGAGGAGGAGAAGAAGGAGAAAAGGAGGAGGAGGAGGAGGAGGAAGAAGAAGAGAAGAAGAGAAGAAGAAGAAGAAGAAGAAGGAGGAGGAGGAGGAGGAGGAGGAGGAGGAGGAGGAGGGGAAGAAGACAAACACTATTTTTTTCATATAAATTTGTAGAGCTACCCCTCTTTACTTAAATAAAATAGAAAAGCAAAGCATTGTTCATCTGTATTCAACTAATTTAAAGATCACTCATGTTTGATGGAATGGCTTAGAAATACTTCATGCTCCCTTATTTTTATAAAGTGAAATCTGGTATACTTCATTCTATTCTTAAAGTATTTTTGTCACTAAAAACATTGCTGGGTGACTGTGTAGATTGTAGAATATGAAATTATGATAAACAATGTTAAGTGACTCCACTGTGGGTGCTCTCTTGAGATCTTATACCTGTATCATAAGGTTTTCCCCTTGCTTATTTGCCAGCTGAGTCCCCAAGTGCTGATTCCACAGATGGAGAATATGTCCAATTCTAGGCACCAGAAAACATGCAACAAAAACTTCATGAAGAAATAGATATTAGCCATACTTTATTTGTGTGCCACTGTAACAGTGCCTACTTCCTACTATCCTTTTCATTTCTGGAGCTTCTAATTTCCACCAAGCTCGAAAGCCAGCTCAATGATGATGTTATGACTTTAAGAGAGACACCAACAGATATAGTTTGTTAATGGAAATGAGAATATCACCAAGTAAACTACATGAAGCAATGTTCATTTTGAATAATTAAAGTTGAGTTTTGCTTGCCTATTGGTTGTCAAATAAGTTCACAATTATTGAAGTTGCTAAAGAAGTGATCCCTAAATAAGAGAATTAGATATATTTTGATACAATTTCAGTGACTTCCAGCACTTCTAGAATTCCCAGTTTTCTTACCAGCATCTTATTGGAGCCACATTAATTTCTCTTCTAAATTGTACATGCCAAATTACCAGTCTGTCTGACAAATTATAATGTTATTAGGTCTCAAAGAAATTCCAATCTATACCTCCCCTGCCTCCGTGTGTTCAGCCATTAATCCAGTTGATATTATTTCTGCAATAATTTGATGCCATCCAACTTTGTCCATCTCAGTTATTGCTCCCTCAGTCAGCATACTCTTATCTATGTCCCCAACTACTGACACCACCTGGATCCCTTGATTCTTCTCTTACCCATTCCTTCTCCACACATTTGAAATGACTTTATAAAGTGCAAGAGTGTTTTGTTTAAGCTCTTTAATGTCTTGTTAACTCCTGCAGGATAAAGTCTAACCTTCCCCCACACAAAGAAGACTCTTTAGAATCAGCCCCTACTTAGCTTTCCATCCTCATTTCTCTCTCTCCACTCTCTTAACTCAAACCCTATAAAGTAGATTGTAGAATATGATTTCTGGATGATCTCTTCACTCTTACCTTGATCTTTGCAGACTGAAATGCTCTGGTCTTTCCTATTCTGTTCAGTTAACTCTTATTTTTCCTGTTGACCTTGACATAGAAATCACCTTTTCCTAGGATCTTTGCTCACAGACACTTCTGCAAAATAGGTTGAGGAACTCTATACTATACTCTCACAACTACTTGTGCTTAACTCTATGAGAACATATTTCACAGGTGTCAGTAGTTTCTGATTTCTTGTCTTACTTACAATGTCCCTGGAGTCCACTCAACTTGTTCATTTGGTATTGTTTCTACCTATTAAATTGTCTTAGTACATAGAAGATACTATATATGTATATATGATATGATTAATAACAATATATTAATAATATATATACACAATAAGTAGTATAGTATATATTATATATGGATATTTTGCCCTTATTAAATCTCATTTTGAAATTTGATCCTAATGTTGGAAATGGTTCTTATAGGAGGAGTTTGAGTCATAAGGGTAGATCACGCATGAACAGATTAATGCCCCTCCTTAAAAGTTAATAAGGAGGGAAGAAAGGAAGATGGTGGTGGAGCCAGTCAGACTATATGAGTCTCAGTGTGAGTGAGTGTATGGAAAATTTTGTGTATGTGTCTGTAAATGGGTGTGTGAGTGGCTGACTGAGTGTGGACTTGGGAACAAGTGGCCAGGGCTTGTCTGGTGAAATGGCTGGTGTCACAGCTGCTCTGCATGGACCTTAGTGCTTCCTGGGGTGGAGAAGCTGAGCACCATCTCCTTAAAACCAGCAAAGCCCTTCCAGGGAAGAAGCAGCCAGGAGTGACTGCCAACTCCAGGCTTTGCCTCACTACTGCAGTGCCTAGACCGACACTGGCATCAAAGGCTGTGGAGGGAGTACAGCAAGGGAGCCCAGAGGCAGAGCCCCACTGGAGAAGACAAAACAGGCAACCTGCCACAATCTTGAAAACTGGGCAGGAAAGTGCTCCGGCTTGCTCACCACAGAGTGACAGAACAATCTCTGTGGCCAGTAGATTAACTATTCAAGGATTGATCATGACCCAGAGGGAATATCCTGAAAGCACATACTGCAGAGAGACAGGACAAGTGCTGAGTATCAGACACCCCACCCCATCCTGATTCAACCATGGGAAAAAGGGTGCGACCAGAAAAGGATGGGAAAGATCCCTGAAGAAATCAGCAGAGACTCCAGGGCTGACTAAACCCCCATACCCCCAGCAATCCTCTGAACACCAGACCCACATGGCTGGGGCATGAGCGAAAGGGAAAAACCCAGGCAGAGCCTGGACATCAGCCATGATAGAAGGACTCATGATAGGGGAGCCAGCCTGCCAATACTGGGAAGAGACAATCCCACACCTCCCCACCAGAGGGGGGATCACCCTGACCCTATGAGAGTGGGAAGGGAGGACTGAAGCCTCACTCACCCCCACTGCCTCCTCCTCCTTCTCCAGGCCAGACATTGATGAAATTGTGAATGAGGCTATAGCTCTACAAAAGACAGCAGAGGGGCTTACCTGTGAGCAACTGAGAGGAACAATTACAGTACCTACCACAAGAGGGCAGGTTGTTTTTGTTTTTTGTTTTTTGTTTTTTTGGTAATTTTTTTTTAAATGTTTCTATTTTTCCTTTGTGCATGAATGTGTATGTGAGGGTTTGATCTGAATTCCCCTCTCACCTTTTGTTTCTTTCTTCTGTTTTTTTACTTGCTTCTTTTGTTTTTGTTTTTTGTTTGTTTGTTTGTTTTCTGTTTATGTGTGTATGTGAATGATTGAGTGTTCATTTTTCAATTTTGTTTGTTTTTTGTACTTCTCTTTTTTTAGCTTAATATGTGTGTGAAGGCATATATGAGCATTTGATTTGAATTCCTTTTTTGTTTTTCTCTTTTCTTTTTTCTTCTCCTTTCATTTTGTGTTGGGTGTGTGTGTGTGTGTGTGTGTTTGTGTGTGTGTGTGGTGCCTGTTTTTTTCTTTTTTTGCTTTGTTTTTGTGTGTGTTTTCAATTGTTTTTTGCTTTGGTTTCTGCTTTGTTTTTCTGTTTTTTTATTTTTAATTTTTAAAAATTTTTGTCCATCTTATTTTATTCTACTTTTCTCTGTTCTCCTCAAAGCTGTTATTGAATCTTGGACTCAGGAGATACACACATGTACCCTTTACTTAAAGAGTGGTGGTGGGGAATGAGTCTCAGGGAACCCATACCACAATCTGAACATTGTGATTTGCAAGTAGTTTTCGAATCCTGGCTCCTCATCTTCCACCTTATTTGACTTTCAAAACTGCAAGAAGCAAAGCTACCCACCCACAGCCCTCTTTCAAAATAGAACAAATTCAGAGCTCTGATCAGGAAAGAAAAGAGGGCTGAGCCAACATCAGAAGTAAAAGCCTCTCCCACTGTCACTGAATAATGGAACTAAAGATAAAAGAAAGGGATCTGTCACAAATGAGGAAAAATCAACAGAAGAAAAACAAATAATTCCCAGTGTACCATAGAAAAAAATGACTGAAAAATCAGACCTTGGAGCCCAAACAATGGAAGTCACCAACGACTGCCCCCAGAATATGACAGGGATTAGGGAATGGATGGAAAGAGTGAATAAGACTCAAGAAAGACAAGATGCAACACTGAAAGAACTTGTAACAAAGATTTTGGCAATAAAAAATTTCATCCAGGAAATAAATAACAAGATGACAAGCATGGAAAGCACAAT
>CAUYQG010123557.1:0-11952 GCA_963574415.1 Tarsius wallacei | reverse complement strand
GCCTCAGCCTTCCAAGTAGCTGGAACTATAGGCGTGTGCTACCGTGCCCAGCTAATTTTTTGATTTATTATAGAGCCGAGGTCTCACCAAGTTGATCTCGAACCTGTGGGCTGGTCTCGAACCTGTGGGCTCAGGCAATCCTCTCGATTCCGCCTCTCAAAGTGCTGGGATTATAGGCTGGAGCCACTGCGCCCAGCCAGCACATGCTTTATTAGGCTATTGGGAGGATGATAATGCAATAATCCACCCTCCCCCCAAAAGCCCCCAGCATACTGCTTGGCACACAGTTGATAAAGGTTAGTAATTATGTTGTCACTGTTGGTCTTTAAACAGAAAAAAAAAAAAAAAAAAACCCCCCCACTCCCACCCCGAAGAATGCCAGCCTGAGCTCAGCAAGGCAGAAGCAGAGGCAGGAATTAGGTCATCCACGGGTAAGTAAGAGAGGGCTCGTGGCTTGGCGAAATTTCTCAAATTGACCCTGCCCCAAGAAATGGTTTGTAAAAGGCTTTTCCTCTGGAAATTCTGATTTGGTAGTTGTAGTCTAGGGCCCAGCCAGATACCTGAGTTTTTAACAAGCAACCCACAGGACTCTGATCAGTAGGCGAGTCTGGAAAATTGTGGGTTCCAGCAAACCTGTCACACCCACCAGCAGCAGCTCAAAGCACGTGCACTCTGTGAGTGGGACGGGGGTCTCTGCTTTGAGCAGAGACGGGCTTTAGAGGGGATCCTTAGAAGAGGTCCTCACTCTTTAAAGTCCCTGAGGCTCTCCCCCCTGTAAATGTGGAGTCCCTTCATCACAGCCTGGGGAAAAATCCCTTTCTCTTGGAAATGGGGGCGGGGGGTGGTGACCTACTAATGGTTACTGGTTGTGGTGTGGGCATCTGTGCAGGGGTCAGTGCAGGGTCTGGAAATGCATCGTAGCCAAAGGGATACAGCCCCAAACAGGAGCAACTCAACCCTCGACCTCTGGCCTGCCTCTTCTACTCGAGAGACTCCCAGTTCATTGCCGGTTCACACAGAGGGTTGCTTCCGTGAGTGACATGCCAAACCCTCATTGCAGCCTCGCCCCGGTGTGTCTCTCCAGAGAATGGCGCCATATTAAGTGGCAAGGCCATCGGGTCACCGTTTGGATGTCAACAGGAACATCTTCCTGCTCTGCAGCCTCTACAAACCCAGCCTTTCCAGCCTCTATTTTCTCTTTCAGCCACACCCCCTCTGCTTGCAGAATATATCAATCTCTCTCTCTCTCTCTCTATGTATATGTCTCTGTGTGTGTGTACATTTTTTTGAATTGATGTCTCACTCTGTCACCTAGGCTGGAGTGCAGTGGCACGATCACTGCTCACTGAAGCTTCGACCTCCTGGGCTCAGGCAATCTTTTCACCTCAGTCTTCCGAGTAGCTGGGGCTACAGGTGTGCGCCACCACACCCAGCTAATTTTTTGTAGAATCACGGCCTCACTAAGTTACCTAGGCTAGCCTAGAATTCCTGGGCTCAAGCAATCTTCCCACCTCAGCCTCCCAAAGTCCTGGGATTATGGGCATGAGTCGCTGCGCCAGGCTTGTTTGCAGAATATTAATATACATTTGTTTGTATCTGTTCTACACAGGCTCTTAAGTGTTTTTCATTTGTGACAGTCTTGTCTCACCAAAAAAGGCTCTACTTGTTGGAGAACTGAGACCACAAGGGTTTTTTTTCTCCCCTCCATCTTTCTTGTCTCTGTCCTTAAATAAATTCTACACAATCCGGGCTGTGTGATGTGCCGCCTAGAACCTCGGAGGCTAGAGGTTGTGCTGATCTGTTTAGAGCAAGAAGTCAGAGAATCTCTCCTCTTACATTCAAAGCAGTTTTCCCAAACTTGCCTGGCCATCAACACCAGAGGAGGGGTTTTCTCATTCCCTGAATCCTGATTCCCAGGTCCCACCCTGGTGCCATAAAAATCATCATCTCTGGTGCTGGGGCTTGAGTGACTCACAAAGCCAGCCCGACACTTTCGAGTAAACTGAGAGATATGAACAGATAACCTTAGAGCATGTTTGAAGGAGATCCTTCCAGCTGCATCAGAGGGGCGTCTGCATGTGCACGGAAGTCACAGATTCCCCCTAGAGATCCTAGGTGTACTCAACTGTCACGGAATATTCTAGAAAAGTCTTGATGGCCATGGAGAGTCGGAGCCTTCGTTTCCGTGAGGTATACAGCCCTGAAGCCAACAGCTCAAACCAGGTTTTTAACTGCGATTCAGATATGTCTGCCAACCACAGAGACCCAAGAAAGAGTCAGGTAAGGAGGCCCCCAAGCCCACAGAGAAAGTGATCCTCCACGGAGAAGAGTCTGGCAGAGTGGGCCAGACAGGGGAGCGGAGAGAGGAGGGGGGGAAAGGACGTTTCCTGACCGAGGAGTCCTTCGGAGCGTCTGAGGTTCACAGGAAGAGGAGGCTGTGATGGATACACAAATTGAGCCCTCCAGCAGAGGAGAATTCTTCCGGGAAGGCTGCGAAAAGTGGCATATCCAGAATGCTCAGGAGGGGCTCCGTGGGACAGGCCATGTGATTAAAGTGAGAACTCTTTCTCGTGCCTCCCCCATGACCCCGGCCCCTGTGGCCCCCAACAGTGTCTTGGGAAAGAAAGTCTGGACTTCTCTTAGTCAACGGGTGGTGGGTCGCAACACTGAGGTCTGTGGAACTGTCGACACAGCTCCTGTTAAGAATGGTAGTTTCTGACTCAAGCCAAAGTCCTCGGGGCCATCCTTCTTGTCTCTGTCTCACACTCCGCATCAGCAAATCCTGCGGCTCCATCTTCAAAATGAATCCTGAATCTGGCCACCTCCCACCGCCTCCATCACCTAGTCAAGCCAGCGGCCTCTCTCACCTCGTGGGTGGGCTGCCTGGACCCCGGCTCCCTGCAGCTGCTGTCTACGTACAGCGGCAGGTGGTCACCTCAAGCCTCAACCTAGTTCAAGCCCTTGAATCACGTCTCCTCGGAGTAAAAGCCCAAGTCCTCACAAAGATCTGGCAGAATCTGGCCCCACTGCCTCCACCACCAGCCAGCTATCCTCTCCCTCCCTGTTAAGGCTGCCTCTGTGTCTCTCCAGCTTCCAACCCACCACCCCATCCCAGTTCCCTGCTGTCTCTGCTGTCTGCAGCAGGCCTCACCCTTGCAGCTCCTTCTGTCCCCATCAGAGCAGTCTTCCCCGACCACTGCTCCATCCCTTTTCGCCACCTGACAGATATTTCTTTCTTTCTTTTTTTTTTTTTTTGAGTTGGAGTCTCACTCTGTCACCCAGACTGGAGTGCAGTGGCCGCTCCCGGCCCCCACAGCCTCGACCTGCTGGGCTCCGGTGATCCTTTCGCCTCAGCCTTCCGAGTAGCTGGAACTACAGGCGTGTGCTACCACACCCGGCTAACTTTTTTTGATTTATTGTAGAGATGAGGTCTCGCCAAGTTGCCCAGGCGGGTCTCGAACCCGTGGGCTCAGGCAATCCACTCACCTCAGCCTCCCAAGGCGCTGGATTACAGGCTGAGCCACCGAGCTTGGCTTCTTTCTTTCTTATCTATTTCTCCCCACTGGACTCTGAGGTTCATGGGAGAGGGAACCCATCTGTTGCACTGACATTCTTAGAACAGTACCTGGCCCAAAGCAGGTGATCAGCAAACATTTTGTTGAATGGGTGAATGAGACTTACTATACACATACCTGTGTTTCCCAGAGAGAAAGGCAAGAGGCCATGGAGTGCACAGATGCTTCCGTGCGGACAAGTGAGTGTGGTGTGGTGTGGGGGAAGGGTGGGGTGGGGAACCTCTCACGCCCCTAAGCCAAATATACTTTGCCAGACAATGAGAAGCTCCTGTCTGCACCCTCCCCCAGCTCATTCCTATTCCTATAACTTTCCCACATCCACAGAGAGGGAGTTTCTGAGATCCAGACTGTTCCATCGCCAGACCATGTGACAAAATAATATGTACCGGCCGGGTTCGTTGGCTCTGTCTGTAACCCCATACTTTGGGAGGCCGAGGTGAGTGGATTGCCTGATTCCGTGGGTTCAAGACCAGCCTGGGCATGTTGGCGAGACCTCGTCTCTACAATAAATCAAAAATTAGCCAGGCGTGGTAGTGCACACTTGTAGTTCCGGCTACTTGGAAGGCTGAGGTGGATGGATCGTGACAGCCTAGCATGTCGACGTTGGGGTGGCTGTGAGTGTGCCACTGTACTCCAGCCTAGATGACAGAATGAGACGCCAACTTCAAAACAAACAAACAAAATAATATGTACCCATTTGCCCTATAGAAAATGGGCTTCCGACGGCTTTGAGACCCTTGGGGTAGGATTGTCAGAAGAGTGCCGTAAGTGTGTGTCATCCTTGGGGAAGAACTGTCATCCTGGTGGTTCAAAACCAACGGTCCCAGGCTTGAAGGCCTCGCTGGCCTCGGTTCAGGAGATAAACTGCAGCCAGGTACACCGGCACCAGCCCACCCTCCACCTGGGAAACACCCAGGCTGGAAAGGAAAGGTACTGCCCCGCAAACCGGCAGCACAGGACACGGTGAGACCAATGGACAGCATGGTTGTCTGTGCTGTGTCTTCAACCTACGGTTGTTTCCCATTCAGCAGAGGCAAAGGTGGGTTGACCCAAGGCTGGGCTGCCACCTGTCCATTCTGCTTCTCCGAAGAAGGATGGAGAGGGCAGAGTGGGTGCCCCAGGCCTGGTCTCAGGAGGGGTGCCCAGCCGGTTGAGCAGAAGGCTGTCCCCCGCCCCAATGGGCAAGTGGCTGGGGCTGTTTTTTGTACTCCCTAGGAGCTGTTAAAACATGGTTGCGGCCCAGAACACTAGTAGGGTTCAGAGGCGAGCTGGATCTCAGCCTAGCAAGCCTCGGCTGACAGCAGCATGCAGGCTGGGGCATCATGTCACCGAGGTAGACGGGATTTGTAGGTGTCCAGGGGGCAGCCTTGGAGGTGGGTAGGGTGACACGAAATGCCACTGAAACGGAACGGCTGGCAGCTGACAGAGCCTCACCCTCCCTCCTCTTTAATCTCCTCGGATTCTCAACGGCTCATACAGCTACGGCCCAAAGATCGGACGACGGCTGCCTGACCTCACATCACCCTCCTTTGGGGGAAGATTCGCCGTGGTGGACTGGAGGGGTGAATGGCATATTCGCCATCAACGGAGGCTTTTACTGTAATTGGTCAAAAGGATGAAATGCACATGCTTGTACCCCCAAAAAGCAAGCCAGTGCTTTGGAGAGAAGCGAGAAGGTGCAGAGCAAAGCATTTAGTGTCTCCTGGCCATGGACCCCGTAGAAGGACAGAGGAGAGTGAAACCCCATCTTTTCAGCAGTGTACGTGTGCGCACACGCCGGGTATCAGAGGGTCTGCAGTGCCCGGGAGGAGGTGTCCAGCTTTAGATCACCGCCCCGCCCCAGACACGTGGCCTGCACTACCATCCTGGATGCCAGCCTTCCCTTCTCAGCCTTTTGCTGCTTGAATCCTTCCTCCAAAGTGTACATCTTGGCCCCCTGACCCCTATCCAGCACATCCAGCTCCCTGCTTTCTCTCCAAAGTATGGTGCGCTTGAGGGCTTTTTACCTGAAGGAGTTCTCTGACATCTAAACTCTCTCCTTTTCTGTGTCCCGCTCCTCCCAGCCTTCCTCTAAGAACTGCCACTTGCTGACCAGTGCTTCACTTCTCGGCTTCTCCTGATTTAAGTTACCACCCTCGGTTTGGAGATCCTTTAATCTTCGTTTGTTTCCTCTTCTCTAAGTCTGTCTCTGGGTTTGGGGCTCTGTGGAATTCTTCCTCCTCTTCTACCAATATAAAGTGACCCGAGCCTTCCTTGAACTGGAACTTTCATCTCATGAACCTTTTGCTTCAAAGAGCTCAGGGCCGGGTCCTTTCTCTTTATTCCAGGTATAGAGCAGAGAATTGGGCTTGCTATAAATAAAAGAACTTCAAAATAACAGTCCAAGTCACTCTTGGTTGCTTTGCAAATGTTCCACCTGATTCCCTCTGCGTTCCAGAGAGGGTCATCACTAAATTTATACCTGCCCCAACTGTTCTCACCCTGAAGGGTAAAACAAAAACAAAAACAAAAACAACAAACTTCTTCATTTCAGTGACAAGTGATCTATTGTGGAAAGAGCATTTAGAAAGCAAATTCCTTGTGGTAAGTCTGAGAGTCAGGGTTCACGGGAGGGGATCAAGTGAGGAGGAAGGGAATCAGGTAAGACCACCTGCGGGGGTAGGCAAATTCACTCAGTGAGTGAGCTCAGCCTCGCCCTTGCCTCTCCTGGGCCAGCCACAGGCCTACAAGGGGTGGGTGTCCTTGGACCAGAGCTTCCATAAAGTTGAGCCCTGGTCCCTTAAGACACAACAGATCCCCGAGGAGTTAGTGTGATGAACTAGCTGAACCGGCATATGCTGGGCCAGGGGAGCCAAACAGAATTCTGGAGTATTTTGATCAGGATCTGGGATGACAGACAGCCTGGGGCCCAGGGATTCATCTCTCTGTTAGGTTCCTACCGGTACCTGCCCCACCCCGCTCTATGCTAGCAGGGCTGGGAAGCACATTTTGTGTTTTTCACTTTCGAGTCAAATCCTGACTTGGTGAGCAAGTTTGATGGTCTTGTCGTCCCTGTTTGCATCAGATGTCTTGGTCACGGAGAACGCAACCCTTGGGGGCTGTAACCTGGTCAGGTTGGCAAGGTGGTCTGGCCTGCACCCCCGGATGGCCTTAGCAGGGCGTTCCTCTGAGCTTTGCGACCACGGAGCTACTCGGGGTCACCTCGTTGGTCTCCACAACCATGAGTGTTAGGGAGTCATCCTCACCAGCATCTTCTTAATCTTTCCTTCAGTAGGTGACAATCAGTCACCATCCCAGAGAACTACCCTTCCTGCTGACAGCCAGAAACCTTTGCAAGGAAGCTGGTAATATGCCACATAGACCTCTTTTTTTTTTTTTTTTAAAGTCAGGGTCTCACTCTGTCACCCAGTCACTGCTCACTACAGTCTTGACCCCCTGAACTCAGGTGAGCCTTCTGCTTCAGCCTCCCGAGTAGCTGGAACTACAGGCATGTGCCCTCATGCTCAGCGAATTTTTAAAATTTTTATTAGAGATGAGGTCTCGCTATGTTGCCCTGGCTGGTCTCGAACTCTTGGGCTCAAGTAATCCTCCTATCTCAGTCTCTCAAAGTGCTGGGATTATAGGCATGAGCCACCGCACCTGGCCTATGTAGACCTCTTCAATAATGCCCCCTTTATGGGCAACCCCTTTGGATCCCCTCCCACTGTGGGAGCTTTTCTGTCCTCTCAACAAATCCTGCTTTAAAAAATAATGACCCCTTCATGAGCTCTGAGAAAAATAGAGGGTAGAATGCGGCGGGGAGAGCTGGGGAGGCAGGGGGTGGATCTGATGCTTGCGGTCAGACTCTGGCAAGGAAATGGAGACATTTAGAGCCCGGAGGGTGTGCAAAAGGCTCTCACCTGGGGCTTCGTGGAGCTCATATGAGTCAATCTGTCTGTGTTGAGTCAGCCCTAGCTCACGTTTCAGGGCCTGGGAAGGGAGCCGGAGGGTGGGGGTAGCATCGGGAGAAATAAAGAAGGATGGAAGGAGTAAGAGGGAAAATGACAAGGGCTGGAGGGGCTTCGGTGCATGCGGAAACTGACTATCAAAAACGAGATGCAATTAGCAAACCGGAATCACAGCCAGGCGGATTCTATCCAAAGCCCTTCTCCCACCCCCAGAATGGTATGTCACACCAGCCTGACAAGGAATAGACAGAGTAGACATTGAATCCTGGCAATATTTAGAGCTCTGGAAACAAGAAAGAACCCAATCCATCGTGTAGCTGGAAGGCCCACCGTTATGGGCGACTGACTCAAAGATGACAAAGACATTGGCCACGTGCACATCTCTCTGTTCTCGCCGAGTTGGGAATCTCATCTTCCTTATTATTTCCTATTATGTAATTTTCCACTAATGGCACCATGAACACTCAGTAGTCCCTTGACTCATAGTCTAGAACAGAGTTCCTGGTCTTTTTCTCCCCCATGAGACTCACAGGATGGACGATATTCATATACACAGGATACTCCCTAAGGTGTTCTCAGATTTTGACAAAACACACACAGAAGGAAGTATCACTCATTTTCATCATAACGATGTACCAAAGACTTCTGCTTCCTTCAGGCATTATGGATGAGTTGTGAGTCTACCCTGATATTTCCCATTCCTAAAAGCCCTTGGGAATGCAGGTGACCAAGAGTGATGGTGTTATAGGGACAATATCAACTTTATTTATTTACTTTTTAAGAATCCACTCACAAACTTCAGTAACAACAAACTACTTGCTGACACTGTCCAGCTGCGCTGGATATACAGACGTGTTGCGACCTCAGCATTGAGAACCATTGATCAAGATCCATGTCCCTGACTCCTGGACAATGGGCTCTGGATGGGGGAAGGGAAACTTGGAATTACAGAAAGGGATCCATGAATCCATGTGTACACCAAGCGTGACAGCATCTGAATAAATTGCCTGTCTTACATTGACACTACCACTTTCCAAATGCATACAGATGAGTAGAAATTAATACAATTCAAATGAATTTAAAAGCATCGCTGAACTCACAGTAGCCCTTACCATTACGTGTTTCCACTGTCAAGAACTATCAAAAGTACAATCTTGACATGGTTAGGGACTATGTATAGAGAAGACAGTGGAGACTTAAGAATCAAGTTTTCCAACTGCACATGAAGAGCCAGATTTTAAGACAAAAAAGTGGACCAAGGGCAGCAGTAGGAAAAAGGCTGGTGGTTCTCAAAGTGAGGTCACTGAACCACCAGCATAGGACTTCCCAGGAGTTGTCTGCCAAAAAATCCCTAAAGGTGTGCTCTCTTCATGAGTTCAGCTGATCACAATCACTGGTTCAGACTATACTATAAAACATGCTTCTTCCACATATGGAGAGCAGTGAGACATTGCAAAGTAGTCTCCAAGAGATTTTGTAAAGAACAGGGAGGCAAACGTTTGCCTGATGGCAGGACCATGCTCAGAAGTCCCATCTCAAAGCTCAGTTTAAGGGACCACAATGTCCACTCCCAGCCCATATTTTTAGAATTTTCTTGGTCATGAGAGTGTACTGTGCTCCCAAGACGGGCTGCAGCCAAGGCTCATGGATTCCCCAACACAGGTAGTCTCTTTGTTGTTTTTCAGAAGCCCCGGGAAGTTTGGAGACTTAAAAACAGGGAAGTGATGGCCTTTGCCAAAGTCACTTTCAATTAGACAATGAAATTCTTCTGTTTCTAGACTTTATAGACATCTGAACACACTACTACCCTTTTTTGTGGAGAGACCATGGGATAAAGATAGATTTTGAAAAATGGTTTCTTGGTAATATTTTCAGATTAGAAATAAATTGGCGATTAAAAATGGATTAAATGCAAAATCTCTTCAAGATGCCAAAACAATATCTAGCAGCAAGATATCTCTTCTCTACAAATATTAAAAAAAAAAACAAATCCTAAACATATAGACTTTCAAGAATTATTTAAGAGGCCTTGAAAACGCCAAGTTCAAAAATAGCTTTCATCAGACCCCAGGGAGTGTGAGTGGAGTCAGCAATTATCTAACAACAAGAGCCAGTATGTGAAATTCGTTGGAGTTCTGTTTCAGGAACAGAGACAACGAGATCATTCAGCCTTCAGCTCTGTAGTTTCCGGGAGCGGTTAGGAACACAATGCCTGAACTCAGACAGACAGACCTGCCTTTTAATCCCAGAGTCACCCCTGGGCAGTTCTGTGACCTTGGGCAAGTGACTTAACTCTCTAAGCCTCAGTTTTCTCATCTGCAAAGTGGGAATAATAATAAGAATACCCCATCCTCATTCTCTTGTAGGTAATTATGAGAAGTAATCAAGCCAACGTATGTAAGCATTCGATCACCCTCTCTGGCACAGAGGAAGCCCTGACGCATGCTAACGATGACTGTTACTAGTATCTCTCCTACTTTTACTGTAAACCAAGAATTTTCTGCAATGCCAGCATATTCAGGACATTCAGGAGGAACTCGTTTTTCCTGGACGGGAGGCAGAGGGGGAAGGAGGTTGTAGCTCAAGGACATTCATCTTGTGAATTTAAATCCTGCACCACCCTCAAGTCCCTCATGTGATGTCACCCCTTCCCCAGGAACTCTCTCCTGCTCCTAATATCCCATGGTAGATATTCCCTGCCCCCCGCCACCCATATCCTGTCTTAGATTTTCCTTTCATCTTTTCATACACACAAACTCCACCTCCTCTGCCAGACTGTAAATTTCTTCCAGGCTTAGCTCACACCATGCACCTTTTTAAAAAAATCTTTCCGAGCATAGTACATACACGGTGGATACGTAAGAATAATACCATGTGGTTGTGCAAGTCACTGTTACCTCTCTTCTCCTTCTTCCCTCTCCTAATAATAGCAATCATAATAATTACATTAATAATAAAAGCCTCTGGCTATTGAGTGCTTCCTGTGCCCGGCACCGAATGGAACACTTTAAATGGATCCTTGACAACACCGTATGAACATGTGCGCTGGGCTGTTGTCGAGAAGATCGTGAAGACACAGGCTCCTGGCTAAACACTCAGCGAGTTCAAGAACATGACAAATTCCAGGTCCTGGACAGAAGATACTGACCTCTAGCCCTTTTTCCAGTGGACGGTTTTAGCTGCCCCTATTCTCAAGGATTTCCCAAGGCAGCAATTTTGTGGGCTCCAAAATTGTCTTAAGGACAAGGGGCTTGTATCTTAGAGGAGGCACAGTTTGAAAAACTCCCTCTGGGTGTTTCCGATCTGTCTCTTAAGGTTGACCATAACCCACATTAAAGAAACATATATTACCCTGAAAATCAGGTCTATACCACAGATCCTTTATGAAACAACGCTTAGGTTCATATGAGGTACTCTGATGTTTATTCTATTTCATTCTTTTATTAAAAATGATGGTCATGAGAATGTGGAGAAATTGGAACCCTTATACATCGTTGGTGGAAGCGTAAAATGGTCTAGTCTCTTTGGAAATTTTCAAAATCTTCAACATGGAATTACCAAATGATCTAGAAACTCCACCCCTAGGTATATATGTCCAAGAGAAACGAACACATACCACGCTATAAAAATTTGATCATGACTGTTCATAGCAGCATGATTCATCATAGCCAAAAAGTGATAACAAGCCACATGTCCATCACTGACAAATGAATAAAGAAAATGTAACATACCCACATAATGGACTAGTCAGTCATGAAAAAGAACAAAGTACTGACGTGTGCTACAACACGGATGACCCTTGAAAACATGCTAAGTCAAAGAAGACAGTCACAAAAGACCATATAGTGTAGAGTGTCCTTTGTATGAATAGTCCAGGATAGGCAAGTCTGTAGAGACAAAAAGGAAATGCATGGTTGTCCAGGGCTGGAAGGGGAGGTGGGAGAAATTGGAAGTGGATATGGGGTTTCTTTTCGGGATGATGAAAATGTCCTAAAACTAGAATGTGGTTGGTGATACTTGCAAGATTCTGTGAATGTAGGAAAAACCACTGAATTGTACATAAAGGGATGAATGCATGGGGTATGAATTCTATCTCAGTCAAGCTGTTTAAATTTGTCTTCTTTTCTTTTCTTTTTTTTTTTTGAGTCAGGATCTCAACCAGGCTGGAGGGCAGTGACGGAATCACAGCTCACTGCAGCCTTGAACTCCTGGGTTCAAGTGATCCTCCCACCTCAGCTTGTCGAGTAGTTGGGACTACAGGGGCGTCACCACTCCCAGCTAGTTTTAAATTTTTTTTTTTTGGCAGAGATGAAGTCTTGCTATATTGCCCAGGCTGGTCTCGAACTCCTGGGCTCAAGCAATCCTCTCCCCTCAGCCTCCCAAAGTGCTAGGATTACAGGTGTGGGCCAATATGCCCAGTCAGTAAAGGT
>CAUYQG010123556.1:0-19081 GCA_963574415.1 Tarsius wallacei | reverse complement strand
GAGTTGGAGTCTCACTCTGTCGCCCAGACTGGAGTGCAGTGGCCGCTCCCAGCCACTGCAGCCTCGACCTGCTGGGCTCTGGCAATCCTTCCGCCTCAGCCTTCCAAGTAGCTGGAACCACAGGCGCGCGCTACCACGCCCAGCTAATTTTTTATTTATTGTAGAGATGAGGTCTTGCCAAGTTGCCCAGGCAGGTCTCGAACCCGCGGGCTCAGGCAATCCACTCACCTCAGCCTCCCAAAGCACAGGATTACAGGCTGAGCCACGGAGCCCGGCTAATCCAATTTTTTAAATGGGCAAAAGATACCTCACCAAAGCAGCTACACAGATAGCAAATAGACACATGAAAAGACGCTCAATATTATTAGTCAATAGGGAAATGCAAATTAAAACCACAATGAGATATCACTACACATGTACTAGAATGTCTAAAATTGAAAAGATTGGCCACCTTAAACCCATTAGGTTGACTCTTATAAAAAATAATTTAAAAAATAATTTAAAAAAAGAAAATAGGCCATGTACAGTGGCTCATGCCCATAATCCTAGCTACTTGGGAGGATGAGGCAGAAGGATCACTAGACTTCAGGAGAGTTCAAGGCTGCAGTGGGCTATGGTTGTACCACTACTCCAGCCTGGTTGACAGAATAAGACCCTGTCTCTAAAAGAAAATGTTGGCTGTTGGCAAGGACATGAAGAAATTGGAACTCTTGTGCATTGTTGGTGAGAATGTAAAATGGTGAACCTGCTGTGAAAAACGGTTTGGCAGTTCCTCAAAAGATTAAAAATAGAATTACCATATGATCCAGCAATTCCTCTTCTGGGCATATGTGAATTGCAAGCAGAGTCTCAAAGAGATATTTGTAGATGCACATACAGAGCAGCTATTCACAGTAGCTAAAAGGAAGCAACCCAAGTGTCCATTGATAGATGAAAGGATAAGCAAAATGTGGTATATACTGGAATATTATTCAGCCTTAGAAAGAAAATTCTGCCAGGTGTGGTGCTGGGTCCAAAGTGAGAAAATTGCTTGAGGTCAAGAGTTCGAGACCAGCCAGGGCAACAGAGTGAGACCTCATCTATACAAAAAAATAAAAAAGAACTAGCTGGGCATGGTGGCATGCACCTACAGTCCCAGCTACTTGGTAGACTGAGGCAGAAGAATCATCTGAGCCCAGGAGGTCAAGACTGTGGTAAGCTGTGATTGTGCCACTACACTCTAGCTTGGGCAACACAGCAAGACCCCAACTCAAAAAAAGGAAAAAGAGAAAGAAAGGAAAGTCTGACAAATGCTACAACATGTACGAACATGAGGACATTATGCTAAATGAAGTAAGACAGTAATAAAAAGACAAATACTGCATTATTTCACTTATGTGAGGTACCCAGAGGTATCCATAAAGAAAAAGTAAAATGGTGGTTGCCACAGGCAAGGGGAGAGGAGAATGAGGATAAGGAATTACTGTTTAATGGGTATAGTTTCAGATTTGCACCAAGCACAGTGGTGTTTGCTTATAGTTCAAGCCACTGGGGAGGCTGAGGCAGGAGGATCGCTGGAGTCAAAAAGTCCAAGTCCAACCTGGGCAACACAGTGAAACTCCCAACTCTAAAAGCCATTAGGACACTTACCATTAAAAAAAAAAAAAAGAAACATGTAACAAGTATTGGCAAGGATGGGGAAAAATCAAAACTCTTGTTCACTGCTAGCAGAATTGTAAAATGGGGCAACTGTTGTGGAAAACATTGTGGCAGTTTCTCAAAAAATCAAAAATAGACCTACCATATGGTCTAGCAATCCACTTCTGGATATATATCCAAAAGAATTAAAAATAGGGTCTCAAAGAGATATCTGTAGACCACATTCATAGCAGCATTATTCGTAATAGACAAGAGGGGGAAGCAACCCAGATGTCCACTGACAAATGAATGAATAAACAAAATATGGTATATGCATACAACGGAATATTATTCAGCCTTAAAAAGGAAGGAAATCACCAGGCACAGCGATTCACGCCTGTAATCCCAGCAATTTGGGAGGCAGAGGCAAGAGGATTGCCTGAGTCCAAGGGTTCGATATCAGCCTGGACAACTTGACAAGACCTCGTCTTTACAATAAATCAAAACATTAGCCAGGTGTGGTGGCGCACCTGTAGTTCCAGCTACATGGAAGGCTGAGGCAAAAGGATCACCTGATCCCAGCAGGTCGAGGCTGCAGTGGTGGTGAGCATGCCACTGCACTCCAGCCTGGATGAGAGTGAGACTCCTACTCAAAATAAAAAAGAAAGGAAATCCTGTCACATACCACAATATGGATAAACCCTGAAGACATTATGCTAAGTGAAATAAGCCAGTCACAAAAAGACAAACACTGTATGAGTCCACTTATACAGGGTATCTAAAATAGCCAAATTCAAAAAAACAAAATAGAACAGCAGTTATCAGGGACTGGGGGAGGTAAACAGGAGTTATTGTTGAACAGGTACAGAATTTCAGATTTGGAAGATGAAAATTTCTTGAGATGTTTCACAACATGTGAATATATGTAGCACTACTGAACTGTACACTTTAAAATGGTTAAAATGGGCCAGGCTCGGTGGTTCAGCCTATAATCCCGCACTTTGGGAGGCCGAGGTGAGTGAATTGCCTGAGCCTGCGGGTTCGAGACCTGCCTGGGCAACTTGGTGAGACCTCATCTCTACAATAAATCAAAAAAATTAGCCAGGCGTGGTAGTGCGCGCCTGTAGTTCCAGCTACTTGGAAGGTTGAGGCGGAAGGATCGCCAGAGCCCAGCAGGTCAAGGCTGCGGTGGCCGGGAGCATGCCACTGTACTCTAGTCTGGGCGATAGAGTGAGACTCCAACTCAAATAAATAAATAAATAAATAAATAAATGAATAAATAAATGAATAAATAAAATGGTTAAAATGGTAAACTTTGTTAATGAAACTGTAATAAATAAATTTATACAACAATAAAATTACATATAAATTATATAAGTTTTCACCACAATTTAAAAAATTAACAGGACCATGTCAAAAGAAGTGTCATCTTGAAGGAGCTCCCATTTGTCAAATTCAAGACAAATTGAGCATCAAAAAAGAATAGTAGGCCGGGTATGGTAATTCAAGTCTGTAATCCCAGCACTTTGGAAGGCCAAGGCGAGAGGACTGCCTGAGCCCAGGGGTTCGAGACCAGCCTGAGCAACTTGGTGAGACCTCATCTCTACAATATATCAACAAATTAACTGGGTGTGGTAGCAAACACCTGTAGTTCTGGCTACATGGAAGGCTGAAGCAGAAGGATCGCTTGAGTTCAGCAGGTGGACGCTGGGGTGGCCACAAGTGTGCCACCGCACTCCAGCCTGGGCGACAAAGTGAGACTCTGACTCAAAAAAAAAAAAGAACAGTAACTGGGCCAGGCACAGTGGCTTACCCCTGTAATCCCAGCACTTGGGAGACTAAGGTAGGATTGTTTGAGCCCAGGAGTTCAAGATCAACTTAGGCAACAGAGCAAGACTTCATCTCTACAAAAATCAAAATAAAAAAATTAGCCAAGTGTGGTGTTGCATGCCTGTAGTCCCAGCTACTCAGAAGGCTGAAATGAAAGGATTGTTTGAAATCAGGAAGTCAAGGCTGTAGTAAGCTGTGATTACACCACTGCACTCTAGCCTGGAAAACAGAGTGGAAACATGTCTCAAAAAAAAAAGAAAAAAAAAAAAGAAAATCCATAAGGATATAGTGATATTTAAAAAAATAAAAAATCTTTATAAAAGAAAACTAGCTATTAACTATATAAGAAATGATACATGGTGGTGCCAAAAATATATACATACATTTTAAGAGATGTTATCTATGTATTACTTTTCTTTTTTTTTTGGAGTTGGAGTCTCACTCTGTCGCCCAGGCTGGAGTGTAATGGCACACTCACGGCTACCCAAGCATCTACCTGCTGGGGTCTAGCTATCTTTCCGCCTCATCCTTCCAAGTAGCTGGAACTACAGGCACGTGCTACCACGCCCTGCTAATTTTTGACTTATTGTAGAGACGAGGTCGAGCCTTGCTCGGACCCGCAGGCTCAGGCAATCCACTCGCCTCAGCGTCCCAAAGTGCTGGGATTACAGGCTGAGCCACCGAGCATGGCCTATGTATTACTTTTCAATGCTGAACTGAATTATGGTAGCAATGTGTAGTATATGTTCACCCAACTGTGTTTCCACCAGTTTCTTTGATTGTCCTTCCTGTCACATGGTGATGCTAGCATTCATTTGATTAACGCCATCTTTTGAGCAAACACATACTTAAAATGTGTATACTTTTTTTGGCAATCCTGTATTTAGAAAATGAATATCTTCTATGCAACTCACAGCATAGTAGCTCATTCAAGCAAAGATCATTAATAAATGCTCAAACCATTAGGTGAATAGTTAGTTGCTAGGGAATTGGATAGTAGCATGGTACCAAAGCGTCACCCCACAGATGATTTACGAATTACAAAGGGGAAGTATACCTTGCAGTGGAAAGATATGGCAGTTAACACAACACCTTAACAAACAGTATCACTTTCATGGAACAATCTGTCATTAGGATATGTCTCCTAATTTTTTTTGGTTGTTTTTGAGTCAGAGTATCACTCTGTCACCCAAGCTGGAGTACAGTGGCATGATCACAGCTCACCGCAGCCTTGACTCCTGGGTTCAAGCAATCCTTCTGTCTCAGCCTCCTAAGAATAGCTGGGACTACAAGTGCTTGCCACCATACCTGGCTCATTTTTGGGTTTTATGCAGAGATGAGGTCTCACTATGTTACCTGGGCTGGTCTTGAACTCCTGGGCTCAAGCAATCTTCCTGCTTTGGTCTCCCAAACTACTGAGATCACAGGCAAGAGCAACCATGCCCAGCTCACCTCCTAATTTGATACAGGATGACTACACTATAGCAACTATGAATTATTCCTTCCAAAATAGGTTAATCTGAATTGAATTCTACCTCTAGACCCACCTTCCAGGATACAGGAAATATAGGGAATGGAGGAATAAATTAAAGAACACCACAGAAAACAGCCACAATTCAGAATTTGAGACAATCTATAAAACAAGTGACCTAAGCCAGGCATAGTGGCGTGTGCCTGTAGTCCTAGGTACTTGGAAGACTGAGGCAGAAGGATTGCCTGAGTCCAGCAGGTGGAGGTTGTGGTGACAATGAGCGTACTACTGCACTCCAGCCTGGGCAACAGAGTGAGACTCTGACTCAAAAAATAAATAAAAATAAGTAAGTAGGCTGGGCGCAGTGGCTCACGCCTATAATTCCAGCACTTTGGGAGGCCGAGGTGAGAGGGTTGCCTGAGTTCATGGGTTTGAGACCAGCCTAGGAAACTTGGTGAGACCTCACCTCTACAATAAATCAAAAAATTAGCCGAGTGTGGTGGCACATAGTTCCAGCTACTTGGAAAGCTGAAGGGAAGGATCACCTGAGCCCAGCAGGCGACCTAGACTATGGTGGCCGTGAGTGTGCCACTGTACTCCAGCCTGGGCGACAGAGTGAGACCCTAACTCTAAATAAACAAACAAACAAAACAAGTGACCTAAATTAAAAGAGATTAAGGAGACAATAACTAAACATGTATACCTTGATTAAATGCTGTTTGAAAAAGTTACATAAAGACATTTTTGGAAAAACTGTGGAAATTGGAATATGGCCTAGATATCAGGTGATTTTAAGAAATTATGATTAAGTATAAATTGTCAATAAACATAAACAATGTCTAACCTCACTATTAAAACAAAGTATGTTAAGGTTTACCTCAAACTGGTGACAATAAAAATTAATAAAATTGGCAACCCTCTTGGGTCCCCTCCCACTCTGGGAGTTTTTCTGTCCTCTCAATAAATCCTGCTTTCTCAACTTAAAAAAAAAAAAAATTAATAAAATTTTTGGGAGAAGGACAGTCTGGTAACATATAACAAACATTTTTTAAATGTTTATATACTTTACCTAGCAATTCTACTTCTAGGGATTCATCCTATAGAAATAAGAGCTATACATAAACATTTATTGATCAGAATGTTCACTGCAGCATTACTAATGAAAATGGATACAACTGAATTAACCAAGATGGAATAAATTATGTAACAAAATACTTTGTAATTATTAAAAACTTTAATTTGAAATATTTAACATGAAAAAGTCCTTAAAATATATTAAGTACAAAGAAAGCAGATCACAAGCAACTAATATGTAATTTCCCTGTATATATTCTACCTTACAGAAAAGGCATTATTTCTAGGTGGCAGGATGGATTTATAGGCGATTTTTAATTTTTTTTCTTTGTAGGAGACAAAGTCATTACTTCACACGTCTGAAAAGGATAAAAAATGAGAGAGAGAAAGAAATTATACTTGTGATCCTAGGGAGCAGAACTAGGAACTAACACTAGAAATTATAGGGAAGCCAAGTTTGACTCAATGTAAGAATAACTTTCCAGCAATTAGAATTTTCTAAGCAATGAATAGCCAGCCTCATGAAATAATGAATTTTGTATTATTAGAACTCTCAGCAAAAGCAAAATGGTCACTTGGCAAAGATATATAGAACAGATTTATATTAGGAGATTAAAGAGAAGATCTTAGTGGTCTTTTTCTACTTTATTTTATTTGTTTTTTACTTATTGTAGAGACGAGGTCTCACCGGACTGGTCTCGAACCCCCAGACTCAGGCAATCCACTCACCTCAGCCTCCCAAAGTGCTGGGATTACAGGCTGAGTTACCAAACTCAGAAGTTTTCTACTTTAAATTATAATTCCATGTAAACTTTTCATTATCTGGGATACCAGAAAGTGGCTGGTATTTTTTTGTAAATGTTATTGAAAACCTATGTGGCACGAAAGAGATATACCTATATTAGAATAATGGCGTTGAAGAGCGATTTCTTTTGTTACGTTCTACTCATCAATAATATTCACACTATTGATAAAGTGAAAGGCGATGGTAACCCAGTGGCGAGGGTTCAAACTGAATTGGCAAGAACTACATTTGAATCTACTCCTGACTAATTTCTCTATGTCTGATAAGAACCTGAAGAAGTGCACTTTTCCAAAGTGAAGCAGCACTAAACGTCTCAAAAAGAAGGACAAGAGTACTATGCTCCCTATTTTTGCTTCTGGCTGCAGTATAATTCACATGTAAATAGAAGAATGATGAAAAATACACCACTCTGCCCTGTGCAATATGGTATATATAATCTTAAGATCTGGGGCTGGATGCAGTGGCTCACACCTATAATCCAGCACTTTGGAAGGCTGAGGCAGAAGGATCCCCTGAGCCTAGGCGTTAAAGACCAGTTTGGCCAACATAGTGAGACCTCATGTCTACAAAAAATAAAAATATTAGTCGGGTATGGTGGCACACACCTATAGTTCCAGTTATACAGGAGACTGAGGCAGAGGGATCACCTGAGCCCAGGAGGTCGAAGCTGCGGTGGCTGTAGTGTGTCATTGCACTCCAGCCTGGGCAAGAGTGAGACTCTACCTCAAAAAAAGACCAAATACCAGACATCACACTATTTTACTCATAAAAACCTCAACATAAAAAGATATACTTTCTAGTTAATAATAGTATTTAATAAATGTTAGGCCAGGCACAGTGGCTCACGCCTATAATCTCAGCACTTTGGGAGGCTGAGGTGAGATTACCTGAGCCTACAGGTTTGAGACCAGCCCTAGCAACTTGCTGAAACCTTATCTCTACAATAAATCAAAAAATTAGCCGGGCATAGTGGCAAATGCCTATAGTTCCAGCTACTTGGAAGGCTGAGGTGGAAGGATTACCTGAGCCCAGCAGGTCGAGGCTGCAGTGGCCGGGAGTGTGCCACTGCGCTCCAGCCAGAGTGAGACTGCCAACTCAAAAAATAATAATAATAATAAAATAAATGTTAGTAGCTAGATCTAGGTACTGTTTTATGCATTATACCTGTATAACTTTCATATTGGCTAAGCTTCATAATTATTCCCAATTTTTGGGTTTTTTTTGAGTTAGAGTCTCACTCTGTCACCCAGGCTTTAGTGCAGTAGCACGCTCATGGCCACTGCAGCCTCAACCTGCTGGGCTCAGGCGATCCTTCCACCTCAGCCTTCCAAGTAGCTGGAACTACAGGCACATGCCACCACACCCGGCTGATTTTTTAATTTATTGTAGAGATGAGGTCTTACCAAGTTGCCCAGGATGATCTCAAACCCCTGGACGCAGGCAACCCTCTTGCCTCAGCCTCCCAAAGTGCTGGCATTACAAGCTTGAGTCAACATGCCCAGACTTATCCCCATTTTATTTTATTTTATTTTATTTTTTGAGTTGGAGTCTCACTGTCACCCAGACTGGAGTGCAGTGGCCGCTCCCGGCCACCGCAGCCTCGACCCGCTGGGCTCCGGTGATCCTTCCGCCTCAGCCTTCCGAGTAGCCAGAATTACAGGCACGCGCTACCACGCCCGGCTGATTTTTTTTTTATTTATTGTAGAGATGAGGTCTCGCCAAGTTGCCCAGGCGGGTCTCGAACCCGCAGGCTTAGGCAATCCACTCACCTCAGCCTCCCAAAGGCGCTAGATTACAGGCTGAGCCACCGAGCCCGGCTTATCCCCATTTTAAAAGTTAATTTTTTTTTTTTTTTGAGTTGGAGTCTCACTCTGTCGCCCAGACTGGAGTGCAGAGGCCATTCCCGGCCACTGCAGCCTCGACCTGCTGGGCTCAGGCGATCCTTCCGCCTCAACCTTCCAAGTAATTGGAACTACAGGCGCGCACTACCACACCTGGCTAATTTCTTGATTTATTGTAGAGATGAGTTCTCACCAAGTTGCCCAGGCGGGTCTCGAACCCACGGGCTCAGGCAATTCACTCACCTTGGCCTCCCAAAGCACGGGATTACAGGCTGAGCCACCGAGCCCGGCTTAAAAGTTAATTTTTAATGGCTCACCCAGCCAGTAAGCAGTGGTGCCAAGGTATGAACCCAAAAGTTAACTCTAGACTAGACTTTACTGTCCCAACCACTAAAGTATGTGTCTTTTGGCTATATTAGTTATTCTAGCTCTTCTTTATGTGATATAGATTGTTGTGGCAATATTGGGAGAGAGACTGATAAATGGGGAAGGAGATTAGAAAAGATGCTATAATGTGAACTGCTGCTTTTTGTGCTCTTTGCTTTTCTTGCAGAATTTTCTTTAAATGCCCTAAATGAGAAATAGATATCATCAGTGTCAATTGCCTAGGATACAAAAAAAGGGAAGTCACCTCATGGAGGGAAAAGCAACATCATAAGTAGGTTTCTTTCACAAAACTTGAATAGAGATCAACTTCTTTTAAATCTGCCCCTCCTATGGTATGGAGTGTGAGATGTCTCTACCACTACCAGACCTAAATAGTTGAAGCAAAGGGATCTCACAGAGGGCTGAGAAATCAGTACAAGTAATATTTGATTGCTTAATGAAATCTTGAGCAAAAAATTAAAGGCCCTGAGGGCTAGACAAGGTGGTTTATTCCTGTAATCACAGCACTTTGGGAGGCCGAGGCAGGAGAATCGCTTGAGCCTAGGTGTTTGGGACCAGTCTGGGCAACATAGTAAGATATTGTTCATACCAAAAAAAAGCATTAGCTGGGTGTGGTGGTGCACACCTGGAGTGCAACCTACTCATGAGGTTGAGGGGGGAGGATCACTTGAGCACAGGAGGTTAAAGCTGCAGTGAGCTGGGATCACACCACTGCACTCCAGCCTGGGCAATAGAAATGAAATAAAAAATAATTAAATAAATAATAAGATAAATTAAAGGACCTGGAATAAAAAATTATTCTGATATCTCAGAGCGCTAAACCTTTCACTCATAGCCACATAAAACAAACAAGAAAAAAATTACTAAATAATTCAAGACTTGTCAAAAGAGGAGTCTCTTCTGCAGAAGGACCAAAAATTCTAAAAAAAACCCTCTCTGGTGATTTATAATAAATCTTAGAGTAATTAAACTAATTATCTTCTCTCTGAAGCCTACACAGGGCATCGTTCTTCCCCATCTTTCACTCTACCCAAGCACAAGCAGGAGGGCTTCTTCCCTGTTCCTACTGCACTTTATATGTAATTCTATTAGAACACTAATCAGTATTACGGTGCATTTCTTCTCCTTTTCTGGACTATGAATTCCCAGAGGGCCAAGACCCTATCTTTACATTTCTACTTCCTAATCTTCAAACCTAGCACCACTGAAAGTACTTGAGAAAAGTGTGCAGAATGAACAGGGAAAACAGCTAAAAATGACAGAATATGGAGTGCTCTTTATGAAAAGGAATTCTGTTATCAGTATAAAACCTCTCCAACCTCTGCACCTTCAGTTCTGCCCACAAGTTTCCCTTTAGTTTTCCCAATAGCCAACAATTCAGGCTGAATGATAACGTAGACTCTAGTCTTTTGAGAGCTAGAGAAAGAATCTAGCCACTTTGGTTTGCAATAGCTTCCAATGAAGTAGGGAAAAATGCAGCTTGAAGGATCTGGAAAGTAGTCAAACTTTTCAAGAACTTTTATTCAGAAGCCAAAATGCAGGATAGTGTTTGAAATGCCTGCTTTTTATATTTAAATGCTGAAGATAACAGGGAAAACAAATAATTTCAAATTAAAAAAACAAACAAACAATGATTAGTAAGCAGTCCCTGGTCATCCACTTACTTTTTGTTTTTTGAGTTGGAGTCTCAATCTGTCTCCCAGCCTGGAGTGCAGTGACACGCTCATGGCCACAGTAGCCTCAACCTGTTGAGGTTAGGTGATCCTTCTGCCTCAGCCCTCTAGCTGAGGCAGAAGTAGCTGGAAGCACAGGCGTGCACTACCACACACGGCTAATTTTTTTGACTAACTGTAGAGACAAGATCTCACACCAAGCTGCCCAGGCTGGTCTTGAACCCTTGAACTCAGGCAATCCTCTTGCCTCTCTCTCCCAAAGTGCTGGGATTACAGGCATAAGCCACTACACCCGGCTTCACCTCTACTATTTTTCAGACAAAAAAATACCTAGCAAAAAAGTACAAATCAGCTGGGCTTAGTGGCTTAGCCTGTAATCCCAGCACTTTGGGAGGCCGAGGTAAATGGACTGCCTGAGCCCATGAGTTCGAGACCAGCCCAAGCAACATGGTGAGACTCGTCTCTACAATAAATCAAAAATTAGCCGAGCGTGGTAGCGCGCGCCTCTAGTTTTAACTACTTGGAAGGCTAAGGCAGAAGGATTGCCGGGGCCCAGCAGATTGACACTGGGGTGGCCATGAGTATGCCACCACACTCTAGCCTGGGCAACGGAGTGAGACTCCAACTCAAAAAACAAACAAACAAACAAACAAAAAAGAAACAAGCCTGGGTTATAGCCCTCAACCATGTGGGAGGCACTTTTCATGTACTGCTATAAGTGCACTTAGTTAGACCACTCTCTAATACTGGTTAGTCAAACCACTTTGAGGATTATCTGGTTAGGCAATCCCTTAAAGTAAAAATCTTTGGGTAAGGAAGTTATCTTTCTCACCAATTGAAGAAAATTCAAAACAATCTTCCAGTTTAAGCTACATTACACTGTAAAGAAAACGTCCCATCACATATTTTATATGCCATTCTTTGGTTATCACATTACCTTGGTTAGAGTCCACTGGATCTTCTTCTATATGAGCAATCACATGCCTGAGGTAAATTTGCTTCTGCTCTTCTAAATTTGATTGTGAAAACACTGGAGCATTAGTCCTGGAACAAAGCAAACCGTGAGAGAAAATAGTCCAATAGAACCATTAGTATACTCCAAAAAAAAAAAAAAAAAGAACCATCAGTATAGTACTTTGTAAAGAGAAGTCATATACTGCTGATTAGTTAGAACAAGTAAGTTTCAGAGATAAAACTTCCAGGAGCAGAAGATCATGTTAGTCACACAATATGAAGCTGAAATCAAGGAGTTGAGAGAAAGAGGAAGAAATAGACACAATTTCCTGCTAACAAGGAACATGAAGGTGAAGATTACCTAGTCTGTAGAGAAAGAAAGCATTTGATTAGTCAGGAAATAGCTAACTTCACACAACCAAGTTAGAAAGCTGAAAGAGATAAGACAAAAAAACCCATCGAGATCTGGCAATTAAGGCAATGGTGACCTTGGCAAGAACAATTTCTGACCTTTACTGATACTGATTGATTGTACTAATGAGTCAGTGGATGAGAATACTGAGATTATAAATTTAGTACTGTTCCAAATAGCCTGCCTTGTGTTCTTTTGATAATAATTTCTATTGTAAGCAATTCGCAAGAATTCCTTCAATTACGTAAACAAAACAACAAACTGGGATTAAGGGTACTAGTCAAAAGGAATCTTAGCCTTATTTATAAGAATTAAAATTTTTACACTAAGGAAATATATAATAAATGTATAATCAAAATCAATTTTTGAATCCGTCAGAAAGTCAATCTGATTCAACCTAAAAAACAGTTTTTCTAGCACAATTGAAAAGGCCCATGTGGTAACACTGCCATCTCCTGGCAACAAGAAAATAAATTGAAAAGATGACCCAAATATGCAACCCCTACAGGAACTTTCCCCACAGACAGTTGTATGCAAATTGGGAAAGATAACAAAATGATTTTCTTCTAGCTATACTTTTAACATTTTTGTTAACCCCCTATCATATATGTGGCCAAGCTTCCCCATACACCGAAGAAATCTTACATTTATACAGTGCTTTTACTAGTCTTTTTTTACTTTCTTTTTGTTGTTGTTGTTGTTTTTTGAGTTGGAGTCTCACTCCGTTGCCCAGGCTGCAGTGCAGCAAGCATACTCACGGCCACCCAGCATTGACCTGCTGGGCTCAGGCGATCCTTCTGCCTCAGCCTTCCAAGTAGCCGGAACCACAGGCGCGCACTGCCATGCCCAGCTAAGTTTTTGATTTATTGTAGAGATGAGGTCTCACCAAGTTGCCTGGGCTGGTCTCGAACCCGTGGGCTCAGGCAATCCTTTCACCTCGGCCTCCCAAAGTGCTGGGATTACAGGCTTGAGTCACCACGCCTGGCCTTTTACTTTCATAATAATATTGTGAGGCAGCAGATAAGGCATAATAAGCCTTATTTTATGCATAGAAACTGAGGTGAGACTGGGCGTAGTGGCTTACTCCTGTAATCCTAGCACTCTGGGAGGCCAAGGTAGGAGATTGCTTGAGCCCAGGAGTTTGAGACCAGCCTAGGCAACACAGCGAGACATCATCTCTGTAAAACAAAACAAAACAAAACAAAAAAGCTCACACACAAAAAATTAGCCAGGTATAGTGGCAAGTGCCTGTAATCCCAAGCTACTCGAGAGGCTAAGGCAGAAGGTTTGCCTGAGCCTAGGAGGTTGAGACTTCGCTGAGCCTTGATCATGCCACTGCACTCCAGCCTGATTGAGAGTGAGACTCTTATTCAAAACAAAACCAAACAAAAAACTAGGGTGAGAGATTATTTGACTCGCCCAAGGTCACATAGTTGGTAGTGCCAGAACTTCAAGTTTGCTTACTCCTGAAGCAGGGTTTTTTGCCCATACTAAGGGGAAACTGAGGAAGAAAGGAACTGAAGAGAACCAACAGAAATCAGAAATCAGAATAATTATACTGTTAGGTTACCTGGTTTTGGTTTGTAGAACAGGAATGACTTTGCCTAGTCTTCTCTCACGGCCTTTCATCTTCCCAGAATCCTTGCCAAGAACATCCTGCTTTTTTTCAGAGCAAAAAGAATGAGAAAGGAAAAGTCGTCTTAGTTTTAAGAAAACCACTGAAAACAGCACTATTTATGGAAATATTTTTGAACTAAAGACTACAAAAGCATATCCTTGAACACTACTGCGTACCAGGTATTATGGTAGTGCTTGAAGTGAGATCTCAGCAGGGCACAGTGGCTCATGTCCGTAATCCCACCACTTTGGGAGGCAAAGGCGAGAGGATTGCCTGAGTCCAGGGACTCAAAACCAGCCTGGACAACTTGGTGAGACCTCATTTTTACATCAAAAAAATTAGCTGGGTGTGGTGGCATATGCCTGTAGTTTCAGCTACTTGGAAGGCTAAGGCAGAAGGATCACCTGAGTCCAGCAGGTTGAGGCTGCATGCCACTGCACTCCAGCCTGGGTGTTAGAGTGAGACTCTAACTCAAAAAAAAGAAAAAAAAAATGAGATAGCAACTATAATCTTAAAAAAGAAAGAAACCCTCTATAGTAGAGATTACACTCATTTGGCAGATATAGAGTCAGACTCAAAAAGGTTAGGTAAATTGCCCAGATTTTTTAGCTCTTCAGTGGCTGAGTCAGAACTGGTGCCATATCTAATATAGCAGGCAACCAAAGATTGAGATTTAGGCTGAAATCCAAAAGGAGAAATAACAAAATCATCTTTGTAATTATTAAATAGATGGTGATTTAATATATGTACCAGGTAATATAAATACATTATTGCTCTAATCCTTGCTATACTGTTAAGTATTTATTTACTTCAATTTGGATAAGAATTGTGGGGAAACATGGAGGCTAAATAATTAGCCCAGGGTCACAGGGCTAGTCAGGATTCAAATCCCAATTTGTCTGAATACAAAGCTCTGCTAAGATTGCAGCAAATGTACTACTGTGGTATAAGATGTCCATCGTAGGGGAAGTTGTGCATGTGAGGGGAAAGGGGATATATGGGAACTCTGCTATACAGCTTCTGAGTGAAAATAAATTTTTCTCTTCACCTTTAACTGTATCTACTTCAAATGTAGGTACACCTTTAAAAGTAAATGTATACCTCTAAATGTACCTACTTTATTTGATGAACTGGAAACAACTGGAAGCTTCATTTCACAACTTGATTTATGTGATTCACCATTTTTCCAGGATGACTCCATATTAGGAGTCTCTGAATGGTCTGAGATCTGAGAGAATGCAGATGTAGGTTTCTTACTGTCAGGCATATTTTTATTAGAGATAGTTTGTTGAAAGTTACTGTTTGAAGAAGAGTGCAGGCGTCCATCCCACGCAGAGTTATTGGGGCTAACCCCTTCAGATTTGGTGCAAAGTTTGCTCTCATTTGGGCTTAAACTATCTTCTCTTATCACTTCCCCAAAGGAAGAGGGTTTTTCAGCATCTTTAGATGAATCAGTCTTGTCCTTATCAAGCACAGCATCACAAACTGTTGGATTAAATGGCGCAACAGTTACTTTAATAAGATTCTTTTCTAGTGCAGAGCGTCTGTTTAATGGTTTAGTAGGATTTGATCCATGACTAACTGATGTACTTAGTTGAGGTAGTTTGACGAGGACAGGGATCTCAGGCTCAGCTACTGATCCCAAGCTGTACAATGAATTTTTCTCTTGGGGAGTATCAAGTAGAACTTGACTCCCTGTTCCTTCCTTTTCAACACATTGGCCATCATCTTTACACAACGTTCCTCCACAAGAAGTGTTCTCAATTGATAGGTCATCATCTTTCAAGAATCTCTCAATCTCTTCCTCAGTGTAACTGAAATCGTCATCATCTTCTCCATCAGACGGCTCCAGCAAGGAGTCATCCAATTCCTCCTCATCCAAGGAACCCCAAGAAAATGGGGTATTGTCTTTAGGCAAGAGAGAGGTACCAGAAGACTGTTCAGAGGGTACTTGTGAGCACGTCATATCCGGAGAAATAAGAGGCGGTTTCACTGAGGAACAGGAAATAACCTTATATCAATTCCAATCCATTGTATATGGAACGATATTCTAACATTTCAAAATCTTTGCACTGTGACTTGTAACATACTGGGTACAGTGCTCATGCCTATAATCCCAGCAGTTTGGGAGGCAGAGGTGAGCAGATTGCCTGAATCCAGGGGTTTGAGACCAGCCTGGGCAACATGGCGAGACCTCACCTTTACAAGAAATCAAAAAATTAGTCAGACGTGGTGGCATACGCCTGTAGTTCCAGCTACTTAGAAGGCTGAGGTGGCCATGAGCATGCCACGGCACTCCAGCCTGGGTGACAGATTCCGACTCAAAAGACAAAAACAGAAATAATTTTAAGATATATTTAACCTTACTAGAAGCATGGAAATACACGTTAGAACAATGAGACTTTTTCCTATCAAAATGGTAGTAATTAAGATGACATGATAATCTGCATTAGTGAGGATATAGAGAAACAAGAATTTAAACACTATCGGTAAGAGTTTGTCAACACAACATTTTGTGAAGAAAAATCTGGCAATAACATTTGACCCAGCAATTTCACTTCTGGAAATATATCCTTTAGGAGTGCCTGTTTCAAATGCACAGGGATACATATACAAGGATTTCAAAGCAGTGCTATTCAAAATAGCCAAATATTGGAGGCAACCTAAATGTCCATCACCAAGAGAACTGTTCAGTAAAATCATAGCACATTCATGCTATGGAATACTCATTAACTATTTAAAAGCACAATGAAGTAGATCTATATGAACTATCATGCAATGATATTGACAACATACAAACAAAACAAATATGTTATGTCAAATGCTTAGTTACTCAGTTTACACTTTAAAAAAAACAAATATGCATTACTTTTGAAATTTAAAAAAAAAATCAAGAATACAAGATAAATGTCTTCCATACTGTGTGGAGCTGCTGGAGTGATCTCTGCCTTTGCCACGAGAGCAAATGGAAAAAGGTTTCAGCTCCTGCTAGCTGTTCCTTTCAGGAGACTTGTCAAAATGATTGACTCCCACCTTCCTGCAGGCACAAAGAAAATTAAAGGATCTTCTCATCACTTTCAACTCTGCTAATTACAAAGTCAACTGTATTATACTTTAAGGTGCTCCATGTATTAATTTTGATCTTGTTTTTTTTTAATATCAGAAAGTTGGATTTTTTTTAAGTCAAGAACACCAAAAAAATCTTTAGAGAAAAAATTATGCAACTAAAGGAACTAGTTTTGTTCCTCCCAAAAATGTGTACTTTCTTAAGACTATCATTTCCTTTAGTAGGATGCATACTGGCTTGGGAGTCCAAAGACGTGGGCTATAGTCCCTGTTGTATCATTAACCAACTCTAATAACATGGCAAGCCACTTGACCATTTGGGTTCATTTATAAGACAGGAAAGGGATAGAGGAAGGATTAGGCAATGTCTAAGATTTCACCAAAATCTAAAAATTAGTTGCAACCACACATTAAAAAAATTTTATTTTCAATACATATATAAATGCAAAAAAATGTTCAGTAAAGACACAAACACAGCCAGGCTTGGTGGCTCAGCCTGTAATCCCGTGCTTTGGGAGGCTGAGGTGAGTGGATTGCCTGAGCTGGCAACCTGGCGAGCCCTCATCTCTACAATAAATTAAAAAATTAGCCAGGCGTGGTAGCACACGCCTGTAGTTCCAGCTACTTGGAAGGCTGAGGCGGAAGGATCACCGGAGCCCAGCAGGTCGAGGCTGTGGTGGCTGGGAGCGTGCTACTGCACTCCAGTCTGGGCGACAGAGACTCCAACTCAAAAAAAAAAAAAAGACACAAATACAAAGTTATTATAACCCGTGGGGAGACAGAGGTAGGTCAAGGAAAGACTTTTGTCAGTATTGTTTTAATTTTCTACTTGAATGTTTACTTGTATAATTAAAATCTAGCTTGTTTTGGTTTTTTGAGTTGAAGTCGCACTCTGTCGCCCAAGCAGGAGTATAGTAGCACTATCATGGCTCACTGAAGCCTTGGCCTCCTGGGCTCAGATGATCCTTCTGCCTCAGCCTCCAGAGTTAGCTAGGACTACAGGCATGCACCACCACACTTGGCTAATTTTACTTTTTTGTAGAGACAAGGTCTCACTATGTTGCCTAGGTTGGTATTGAACTCCTGGACTCAAGCAATCCTCTTGCCTCTACCACCCTAAATGCTGGAATTATAGGAATGAGCCACCATGCCCAGTCAAAATCTAATTTTTAAACAGTTAATGACAGACCCAATGTATAACCATCTCCCAGATGAGAAAGATGATAAGAAGCTGATATTTCACATATCACATCTGAGAAGCTGTAAGAAATGCTTAAATACTGCACTCAATAATTTGGAAATTTTCTTGCAGCTTTTTTTTTTTTTTGGAGTTAGAATATCACTTCATTGCCCAGGCTGGAGTTTCAGTGGCATACTCACAGCTACCCCAGCGTCAACCTGCTGGGCTCCCTCGATCCTTCTGCCTCAGCCTTCCAAGTAGCTGGAACTACAGGCCGATGCTACTACATCCAGCTAATTTTTTATTGTAGAGACGAGGTCTCACCAACTTGCCCGGGCTGGTCTTGAACCCGTGGGCTCAGGCAATCCACTCACCTCGGTCTCCCAAAGTGCTGGGATTATAGGCTGAGCCACTGAGTCCAGCTCTTGTAGCCTTCTAACTGTAAAATTTCCCCTACTCCACTGCCCTCCATTACCACACCTTGAGTTTTAACTTCAGTTCATGCATTCTTTTAGAAAACATTTTCTGAGACAAAATTACACAACTACATGATATGTCTCTATATGGTTTCCAAGAAATAAAGACATAGTTCCCAACCTCAAGATAATGTATAATCTTTCTAGGGAAACAACACTGAAAATTAAGCACCAATATGAGATAGATTTTTACAATTCTAATTTAGCCCCAATACAACTGGTAAAATTAATCTTGTCAAAGAAACCAAATTTTCTGTTATATTTAAACTTATAGCCACTAGTATTTTTTTTTATTTTACTAATACTGTATTCCAGCAATTGTGAGAGTTTCAGGTATTGAAGCAGGTGCCTCTATGAAGAGAAAAGTGATTTCTCTGCCTAGTTACTTTTTACAGAGTGAAGTTATTCCTTTAGGCAGCAGGAACAAAAACTTTTACTTTTGGAAAATGATTCTTTGATCTAAGAAAGTTTATAGTTGTCAGACACAAATATCACGGGTACTGGGTTTAAGCAGCTACATTTCTTTTTTTTTTTTTGTGTGTTTTTGCTCCTAGACCTATTGGAACATTCTGTGAGAAAAGCTCAGAAAATGTTTTCTAAAAGAATGCATGAACTGAAGTTAAAACTCAAGGTGTGGTAATGGAGGGCAGTGGAGTAGGGGAAATTTTACAGTTAGA